>CM047745.1:16389675-16455525 GCA_026225825.1 Pistacia integerrima | reverse complement strand
TGCTAAAAACATGAAGACTTGAATGCGTGAGGATTAATAGAAAATTACCTATAGCGAAGATTTTAAAACTTGAACTGCATATTACACACTAAATAATTCAACACAGGATAATATTGTTACAAGTTTTAGCCCATATCTACTGAAATAAGGGAAAAAGAAAAGTGTTCATCCATAACCAAGGAGTTTAGCGGTAAAAAAGATTTGTCCTATTTTTTTAGTTTTAACATAATGGTTTGTTGGGTGTTTTGGGCTTGTAGAGTGTTTAATGGGTCTTGGATATTCTCACTTTTGACACATTGCCTTTTTAAAACTCAGTCTCACCAGCTTAGACGGTCATGCCAAATTAAAATTTCCAACTAAATAATTAGATTTTCGTTTGACAAACATTCTATTTTATTCACCTATTTGAGTTTTACAAAGCAATATTTTCTACGTACAATAATATAAACTTTCTTTCAACACAAATTTTCAACGAAATCTATATTGCAAATTGTTAATCTTTTAATCAATCATGATTCATTGAAAAGTCAATGAAGAGGGCTAAATTGAAGGAGTAATGCTACGGTCATCGAAGTAGTGCACCGAATTTATGCACCGAATGATGTGATAAAATTCTGACCATTGATTAATATTAAATTAAAATTAATTAACGGTCAAGATTTTGTCACATCATTTGGTGCACTACCGTCAAGTAACTGTATTATTTTCCAAATTGAAGTCATTGACTAGGAGCCCACTTTGACCACAAAAAACGCGTTTGCAAAATTGTTTTATTAAAAATGACTTTCGGGTCTTCATAGAAAACAGTACAATGTTTCGTCGATTTTGAAATTTCTAGTGAACTTCTTATTATTATGCGAGTAAACAACCTTTTTCCACGCAAGGTTGGCTTTAATGACACTTTTTCATCAAAAAAGTTTTAAAATACTATTTTTTCATCCAAAATTAATATTTTGTTATTACACAAAACCAATTTCGACGATAAAATTTTTTTCTATCACCACCATTTTAACCTTTCACCTTTTCTCTACAAAACTCCGTATATTCATACCACAAAAATCAACTATTTCTAATCACTTTGTACGTATATTTAGCTGCTATATATAGAACAACTTCTAATTATATTCATCAAAGTAGTAACGAAGTTAGAAGAACGAAAAGAAAAAGAAAAGAAGACCGTTGATTATTAAGTCTAAGTCAAAATTAATAAAAAGCGCGGGAGGCGCGTGGGGGAAGGGATGGATCGATGAAGCAAAAATTTTAATAAGAAGTTATTTGCGAAGCAACATAGGAGATTCTTGGTTTCTTCTTTGTAGAGTATGTGATGAGAGAAAAAGAGGAGAAATTATGTGACTTTTTCACTTCATTGCCCAGAAAATTCCTGTATAATTTAAGGAGAAAAAAAAAAAAAAGCTATTGCGAAACTACGTGGAAAGCTCTTCATATATATTATCAAAGTCTAAGTCAAAAAGAGAAATTGAACCAGACTTTAATAAAAGCTATTGCGAAACTACGTGGAAATCTCTTCATATGTTCTACAGAGAATGTAAAAGAGAGTATAAGTAAGAGAAGAACTCCGTTGAGTTCATCACTTTGTAACACAGAAAGCTCCTCTTCCTTCCCATTGAAAACACAACTAATTGCTTTCTTTGAAGCTTTTATATCAAACTTTACTCGTCAATATTCTGTAAGTTTCTTCTCTACTTTCTATTTTTAATTTGAAAATAATTAATTTATTAGAAGCATATAGTTATATATTTTTTTTAAACAAGCTGAGTATATATGAATTTAATTTCGTTCCGTAATCTCTTGCGGAAAAATATATTCATCGATCTATGTTTAGTTTCATCTCATCTAGTGATTAGACCAGTCGCTGCAGTTGTGCTTTCTTTTAGGTTTTAATTAATATTTGTTTTCATATATATATAATGTTTGTGTGTGAACTACTTGTTTCGCCGTTACTCGTTTAACGTCAAATAGAATTTGGGGGTATATGCTAGTTTTTAAAATACTAGGACTTAGAAGATCGACATCCCAGGGGGTAAATGTAATCATAGATGAAGTAGAAGCTTTAATAAAAAGGTTAGGATGAAACAGCGTGGAAGGGTCTTTATTTTTATTTTTTTTCTCTCTATGTGAAGAGAGAAAAAGAGAATTTTTTTTTTTTTTTAATAACGGAAGCTGAGCATATATGCTTTTAATTTCAATCCTTAACTTCTTGCTAACATAATGTATTCATATAAGTTTAATTTCTCAGTAGCTTTTATACAATATCAGAGTTGAAAACTATATGAGCAAATGCATGCATCTCATAAATATATAAATGGTAAAGAAGAAATTAATTCCTTATTTTTTCAATTCTATCAGGGGGCATAGACGACACGTGTAACTTGGGAAAAATTAGCTTGGATCAATCAATCGTATTGCTTCCATGAGTATCCAAACAGCTTCTTCTTTAGGTAATCATATTTGTTCTTCCCGTTGGAAGTATGACGTCTTTATAAGCTTTAGAGGTGAAGATACTCGGAAGAATTTCACAGATCATCTATATGCTGCTTTGACTCGAGAAGGAGTTAATGTTTTTAGAGATGCCGAAGAACTTGATAGAGGAAAGCCCATTTCATTGGAGCTCCTTCGAGCAATTGAAGAATCAAGATTTTCGATTATCATCTTCTCAAGAAACTATGCTAATTCCTCTTGGTGCTTGGATGAAATTGCTAAGATTGTTGAATGTAAGAACACAATGGGACAATATGTTTTTCCCATTTTTTATGATGTTGATCCATCCATGGTAAGGAAACAAACAGGGACGTTTGAGGAAGCTTTTGCTAAGCATGAAGAAACTTTTAAGGAGAATAAACAAAATGTTCAAATATGGAGGAATGCTTTAAAAGAGGTTGCCGGTCTCTCTGGATGGGATGCGAAAAACAGGTAATAGTTTTTCTTTTTCATGTTTATGAATGTGTCATAATATTTTTTTATTGTAATTAACCAATTATTAAAAGATCAATATTTTCATTAGACTATGGTGACTGCTTGATTATTCTTTAAAAAAATCTCTTTTATTAACTACCAATCATGTCCTTATATTTACTCAATTCAAAGTTTAAGAGACGTTGGTCCTACATTAAATAGCTGACCGTACGTGTATAATATGATAGCAATAGTAACCCATAATTCAGAGTAAACTATGTAAAGAAAGGAGAAGAACTCTTGGTACTTGTAAAGTTATATAGTAATTTTTTCTCATACATTGATGACAACTATTGTTCTTTTTCATTTGCAGAAAAGAATCAGAACTCATAGATGATATTGTCAAAGAAATATCAATTAAATTAAGTCCAACAACATTGATGACTTCTGAGGGCCTAGTAGGAATAAATTCTCGCCTTGAGGAACTGAAGTTGCTGATAGGTACTGGGTCTAACGATATTCGCATGATAGGGATGTGGGGAATGGGAGGAATAGGCAAGACAACAATTGCAAGAGTTTTTTTTGACTTGTTTTCAAATCAATTTGAAGGGAGTGCTTTTCTTGCCAATGTCAGAAAAAGTGGCCTGGTTACTTTTCAAAGTCAACTTCTGGGAAGAGATAATAACATATGCAATGAGTATGATGGAATTAAAGAGATAAAGAGAAAGTTGCGTCACAGAAAAGTTCTTGTTGTTATAGATGATGTGGATCATATTGACCAACTAAACAATTTAGTTGGAAAACATGAATGGTTTGGTTCAGGAAGTAGAATCATAATAACAACAAGAGATAAACATTTGTTGATGACTCATGAGGTTGATGAAATTTATGAAGCTAAAGAACTGAATTGTGATGAAGCTCTTGAACTTTTCATCTCGAAAGCCTTCAAAAACCAACAGCCTTCAAAAGTCTATTTGGAGTTGTCCCAACATGTTTTAAGTTACGCTGGTCGTCTTCAATTAGCTCTCAAAGTTTTGGGTTCATTTTTGTTTGGTAGAACTGTAGATGAATGGATTGACGCACTGAAAAGACTCAAAAGAGATTCTAATAAGGAGATTTTGGATATACTTCAAATAAGTTTTGATGGTTTGCAAGAAACGGAGAAGAAAATATTTCTTGATGTTGCATGTTTTTTTAGAGGAGAGGAGAGAGAATATGTAACAAGAATTTTGGATGGTTGTGGTTTTAACCCAACCATTGGATTAAGTGTTCTCCTTGAAAAATCTCTTATAACTATTTCAAATTTCAATGAAATAGAGATGCATGATTTGTTACAGGAAATGGGTCGACAAATTGTTAAGAGAGAATCCATAGAAAAGCTTGGAAAACGCAGTAGATTATGGGATGAAGAGGACATTCGTCCTGGAAAACGCAGTAGATTATGGGATGAAGAGGACATTCGTCATGTTCTAACAACGAACACGGTACACACCTAGTGAGAAATATTTTTTTTCCTTCAATTTTTAACCGATTATATCTATATGTATATATAGTTTTATCTTTTGTCTCCAATTTTGTTTGTCACCTATATTTTTATCTTAATTCTTTAGGGGACTAAGCTAGTTGAAGCCATAACACTTGGAACAGAGCTCAATGTAAGTGCAAGTGCTAAAGCCTTTTCAAAGATGACCAACCTAAGATTACTCAAGATTAGAGGAATACAACTTCCCGAAGGTCTTGAGTATCTTTCCAATCAGTTAAGATTACTTGATTGGCATGGATTTCCTTTAAAATCATTGCCATCAAATCTTCAGTTGAATAAACTTGTTGAGCTTAAATTGGAGGGTAGCCGCATCAGACAACCATGGAAGGGGAACAAAGTAAGATAATTCACTTACACTTTTTTCTTTTTTTTTTTTAGTAAATAATTATTGAATATTTTTATGCATTCATCCTTTAATTAATGTGGTAACTATCCTAAGAAATGCGTTTTTTTCTTTTGTTTCTTCAATTTTAACAGCGTTTCAACATGTTGAAATCAATTAGTTTCAGCTTCTGCAAGAGCTTGATCAAAACACCAGATTTCACAGAGATCCCAAATCTTGAGAAGTTGACTCTTAGGGGATGTTCAAGATTGAATGAGATTCACCCATCTTTACTAGCTCATGAAAAGATTAAAAATATGGATCTGGGTTATTGTTTAAGTCTCGAAACTCTTCCAAGCCAGATTCATATGGAATCTCTTGGATATCTTGATCTTGGTGGTTGCTCAAAATTGAAGAGGTTTCCAGAGATTATAGGAAGTATGGAGTGTCTCTCGAAGCTTTTTTTAAATGATACTGCTATTAAAGAATTGCCTCTGTCTATTGGACTTCTATCTGGGCTTAAATTCTTGACCTTGACAGAATGCAAAAATCTTTTCACTCTTCCAAGTACTATAAATGACTTGAAATCTCTTCAAACCCTGTCTATCTCTCATTGGTCGAGCCTTGTGAGTATTTCGATTAATATAGATGGCTTGAAATCTTTTCAAAACTTGTATATCTCTCATTGTTCAAATCCCATAACTTTAATATTGCCTTTTTTTCCATCTAATTTTTGTAGTGTTACAATATTGTATCTTAGTGATTGTAATCTTGGGGATGGGGCAATAACCAGTGATTTGCTTGGGAGCTTCATCTCATTGAGGATATTAGATCTAAGCCAAAACAATTTTGTTTCGTTACCTGCTAGCATCAATCGTCTTTCTAACCTTGGAGTTCTTAGCTTGAACTATTGTAGGAGGCTTCAAATTCTGCCAGAACTTCCTTCCAATATAAGTGAACTTAGTGTAAACGGTTGCATTTCCCTGGAAAGATTATCTAATGCATTAAGATTATGCAATTCGAATTTGTCAAAAATTTCATCTCACAATTGCTTGAAACTCGATGGTAGTGGTGAGGCATTTTCAATTATGAAGGAACACCTCAAGGTCTGTCACTTTCTCTCTCTTTTTCGAATTAGATTTTTTTTTTAATTTTATCCGACATTTCCCAAACTTTTAGGGATCTTATATTATCTGTCTAATTTATTTACATATATATGGTCACGATTTTGCTTTTATCATTATTAGTAGTAGTAGTATTATTACATTTCCTTTCTGCAATTAATAACCGAATAAATCCTTGTATTTACATTATGCAACATGTCTATTTTTTCCTATCTCATAGAAGCTTTGTTTTATTTTGGGTACAGTCGACAAATTCAAGTAAAAGATTTAGCATGGTTGTTCCAGCAAGTGAAGTTCCAGAGTGGTTCAAGCATAAGAGTGACGGTCATTCAATAAAAATAGAAAAGCCGCCAGATTTGAACAAGAATGATAGCAAGTTGGTGGGATATGTTGTGTGCTCTACATTTTTTTGCTGTAAGATTTCAGGTCACACTATAGATGCCAACGTGTTGCTTAATCTTTGGTCTAGTGTGACTGGGGATTTTTCCGAACATGAATATCCGCTATCGACACTTGATGTTGACTCGTGCCTGCCTGGGTTAGATCATCTTTGGCTACTCTATTTACCTAGTGAGAAAATCAAACGATTTAATAGTCCCGAGTTCAAAATTTGGTTAGGGGGATTCCCGACGGTAAAAGTGAAGGTGAAAAGGGTTGGAGTCCATCCTGTGTATGAGAATGAAGATTTTGTTGAGTTTCATTGATCAAGATTTTGTGGTGCCAAGGCCTTGCTGTCAATGCTGCATTGTGTTTATGCTGTTTATTTGAGAGTTATGATTGTGTTAATTTTATATGTTGTAACTTGTTATCAGATAATTAACTTTTTCTTTTATTTATTTATTTATTTATTATTATTATTATTATTATTATTATTTGAGGATGGACGATGGAGAAATAAATTGAGACAACATTCGTCTTTGGCCTTCCTTCTGGTAAGACACTAACACAAGCAAGAGCAACTCCAGGATTGCAAGCATCTGTTTTTTGATAGCAAGTGAAGTTGCGCTGATATTAATATCTTCATGTTTCCAGTTGGGTAACACCAACTTGGCTAACTCATTACCCTCGCTAATTGGAGGTTTTCTGGTCAACAACTGCAGGAGAATAACTCTAAAGCCGTAAACGTTCCCAGCCGTTGTTACTCCTATTGTGTAGGCATACTTAGCAATAATCTCAATCACAGAAAACTAAAACAGAAAATTAGTAATCTATCTGATTGCAGATTTATGAATGATAAAAAGAATAAAGATCATGAGTAATGAGATCCAAGGGCAAGTATCCTGAATTGGTGATGCTAATATGCCTAAAAGAATATGTTATCACCTATTTTACCTTTTTTCAGATTTGAGACGGGTTTACGAATTGCTAAATCGTACGTTATGTGCTAAATTATGCATCAAATTTGTGTAACAAATGTATATGATAGCCAATGTGCCTAAGAATTTTCGTAAATGTAAAAGCCATACCCGGTTTGAGCTTCTTTAGCTATAAAAGCAAAAAAGAGAGTTTACCTTGAGGAATATAACCGATAGAACCAGCAAGCGTGGAAAGACTACTAGTCCTCTTTGAGGGGTCAATAACTTTGCAGGGTTCAATATCTCCAAGGTGTGGTTCTTTCAGGGACCTAAGCATAATGTTTTTACTTGAAAGATCAAGGAGGAGAATTGGACCAGAGGTGTATCCTAACTGATTGCTGCTCAGATTCAAAGCAACCTGCAATTTCACTGGCAACGTTGGAATTCGGCCACTTAGCTTATGTTCTCCAAGTTGGAGTTCTATCAAAGAATTCATGTTCCTGATAGAGTCGGGTATGGAACCACTGAGATAGTTGTTTTGTAAGTTCGAGTTTGTAAGCTCTTGCAACTTGGAAAAGGAAAGAAAGTATTGAACCAGTCAACGAATTCCAAATAATGTTTAATTGAGAAAAAGTTTTGGGAAAACTGAACAGGGATGTCTCCACTGAGGTTGTTAAGTTGGAGCTTCTTAACTTGAAGACTGCTGAGATTACCCAACTGTGCCGGCAATGAACCATTCAGTTTATTTTGAGCCAAGTTCAACAGCGTCAAAGTTTGGCAATCACCCAATTCTGAAGCTATTGTTGGCCAGCTCCAAGTAAGTCAATTTTTCCAGTAAGCTATTGTTCGCCGAAGGGATCACACCATTGAGTGAATTGCCTCCTAATCTCAACCTGACCAAGCTTGGAGACATTTTATCTGGTATTGAACCCTCTGGGGAATTATAAGACAAATCCAGAGTCTGCAAATTTGTAAATGACAAAAAGTCTTCTGGAATAGACCCTGTCAACTTATTATAACTGAGGTCTAAATTCTTCACATATCTTGTGAGTCCACTAGGAATTGAACCAGTAAAATTGTTCTGATTGGCTGCAAGCCGTGACAGGGTTGATATACTTGAAAAATTTGCTGGAATTCCACCATCTAACATTTTCACAGAGAGAATTAGAACTTCCAACTTGGCAAGTTTTACAATTCTATGAGGAATAGACCCTGAAAGCCCATTAACATGCACTAAAGTCAATCAAGGTCAAATTCCCATAATCTGCAATTTCTTCAGGCATTTCGCCACCGAAATTATTCACAGAAAGCAAAAGTTGCACTAGACCTTAGATGTCCCAAGATTGCTAGGAATAGCCCCCTCAAACAAATTTCGACTAACATTCAAACTTTTGAGATTAACTAATTCATCAAACAGTAAACTAATGTTTCCACTCAATCTATTAAAAGACAAATCCAAGAATTCTAATCCAACAAAACCAACAAAAGAATCACGCAACCAATTCTTGCTAAAATTCAACGACTTGAGCCCACCAATCCTTCCACAATCTGTGATGAATTCATCGGGAATTGAGCTGAACTGGTTTTCAGAAACATCAAGTGATTGCAAAGAACTAATATTACAAACAACAGACAAAAACTCAGAGTCAAAGAGACCAAACCCAGATAAAGAAAGCTGAGTTATCAAGGAACCACCACTGCAGTTAATTCCCTTCCATAAACAAGGGTTTAGCTGCTTTGTAACATCCATTCCACGGCTGAACTGTTGAATCAAGGTCAAATTCCCATAATCTGCAATTTCTTCAGGTATTTCGCCACTGAATTAGAGAAATGATGGCTATGTTTGAGTAAAGCCATTTCAAAAAATTAAAGCAATTCCTTTTCCACAAGTTTCATGGACAATCATATACATATATATTAAAATTTTCAAGACATCTGCAGTAAAAATTTTCTACTAGTTAGATAGTCTATTGTCTTGCTCAAAAAATGAGATAAGAAGCTAATGAATAAAACAGATTATATTCATTGGGTAGATTGACCGATTAATAATACAAGGAATATACCTGCCTAGATTCAATTGATAGACATATACAAAAATATAATGATGTGATTGGGGGATAGATTTTACAGTAAAAGAGCAGGCTGTGGAATGCACATTCTTCTTACGTGCCTTGTCGGTTACTTGTAAGCTTGAGTTCGCCATTGGAAGGATCATCTGACATATATACAGTCGTGCGATACTCAGTTTTTAAGTGATTTTGGATGATGCTGAATCTAATACTACTACTGGGCTGCACAATCAGTTTGGTAATTGTAACACTGATGGAATGGATTTTATGTCGGAGCAGTCAACGGCGTTTTGGAAGCTGCTTCAACAGCTTGATTAATTCATAAGTTCTCATGTCTTTACCAGAGTAGAGGCATAGATCGAGTGCGGTTAAACCCTCCTGAGTCAAAGAAAAAAGATTAAAAGATCTGACCGCTGCATGCAACTATGTAAGGGCAATTAAGCATTTTATGAAGTAAAAAACTAAGGATAAATAATAATATGGCAGCTAGAAACAATACAAATCAAACAGACGAAACATCAGCGGAAAGAACTTGCTGAAGTACTAAAAATGTCATACCAGTAACCAAAGAATGCCTCTGAAATCTAAATCCTACATCCATATATAATAAAAAAGAGTCCCAATGTTTGCCAAACTTATGGACAGGTATCACTTCCATATAATTTTGATAAACTATCCTTCAAAGAAATACGTTAATCAACTTATAATGACCACGCGTACTTTAGTAAGTTTGAAAGAACGGAAATGACTCTTCTAGTTTTCAAGGTCGTGGTTGTCTATCATGAATCTGGAGCTTACTATTATAATGATTATGTAATAATGTAAATCACATCATAAAAGTGCCACCTCCAGGTTCCATGATAACCAAAACGCACAAGGGTAACAATTCAATCATCCATGATCTGGTTATACGTGAACTAACAAAGATAAGCACCTATATACAACAAGCTCTTAGTATATAATAAGGAAGTTGACGTTAATTGGTTAATTCTTACCTGGTTTTTCAATGTTTTATCAGCTCCTTTAATCAATAACAGTTCCACTATATCTGTCCTACGGGCTTGAACAGCAAGATGTAAAGGTGTCCATCCATCCTGAAAAGTGCAAATAAGAATATTCCCCAGCAGAACAGATATCAAATAAAAATGCAAAGGAACAATAGGCAATTGTCGAACATACATTGTCTTGAAGATTTAGATCAACACTGTATAACAAAAGAATTTTGATTGCTGGACTTGATGCTGTTTGAACAGCATAATGCAATAAGGTGGCCCCATTCTGTAGCAGCAAGAAAACATAAAATGTATCAATTTACTAACCAATTGAATGACCAAATATACTAAGTGGTGTAAATGCATTAAGCTGAACAACAGAAGTTTACAATAAACACCATTACCAAGATATTAAAGAGCCTAAATCAAGTTAAAATAAGGAAATGCGGAACAGAAAAAACAAAGAAAGTATGTAGGAAAAGATGATTAGCCATCAAGATGAAGATGAAAATAATAGTAATAATGAAGAAGTTAGTCCTGCAAAGAAATAAAGGAAGAATATCAAGAAAAGATATACATGACTAAGGTCCCAATACAGAGAGTTTCAGATAACAAGCAATCTCAAATTTTAAGTTCAGCAAAAAGTAAGCCTTTGTGAATAGAAGCCTTCACAGAGAAGACAAGATATGAATGGCACCAACAATAATATGAGGCTAAATATACTCTTCACGTGGATAACATATATTCGTATATGGTCCAAGGCCAAATAGTTTCAACTCACATCATCACAAACAAAAGGATTCGCTGATTCTCTCAACAGATAGTTGGTAACTGCCTGCTTCTTCCCAATGATAGCTTTGTGAATTGCAGTCAAGCCATCCTGAAAAAAATGTTAGAAGCCAAAATTGAAAAATTTATTTTAAAAAAAAGGACTTAAAATAGCGGCTAAATGTAATATCAAGTGACATTTCTTTCATTTAGATAAACATTCTGACGTATTTAACCAAAAAGAGGAAGTGAGAAAAACAAAGGCACAGTATCATATCTAGTCAAAAAGTGGTCAATTTATTTACCTTATCCACAGCATTGATCTCAACATTATGTTTCAACAAAGCATCAACAAGGTAGAACTCTTAGATGCAGCGAGGGTGTGAAGAGGTAGCCATTTTTTCTGAAAAAGATTCCATCAGAAGTTATAAATAGATGACAACATCAAGTCCCTTAAAACAAACCACAAGGATTATTCTAATTAAATAGTTAGTACTTGAAGCCAATAGTACACTGTTACAGATAACATAAGACCCGTTATAACTGCTTAAAGAGTCCACTTAATTTTTTGCAAGGTGCTTTCTCGCATGATTTCTTCAGAGTAAGGTCCAGGGTTCAAGCACATTAGCGCACAGATACAATCGAGGATCAGAAACATTGTTGCGGTGGATTCATACACATTTGAATCCCATATTTTTTATTAAAAAATCCTGGTTTTTATTAGTTAAAAACAGGAAAGTACTTGGGTGCTAATCTACATAATTTTTGGATCAATCTAGCAATGGTATGTTACTAAAAATAACATTATGTACAATTCATATGAGAAAAGAAAATTGAAGAAGCAGTTATGAGCTAAGTCCAGCAGAGTTCAGCAGTGCTAACCACCACTGGTGCTGACCTTGCAAGCTCATAGGAAGCAGTTAGCTCCCACTTACTGTTTCCAAAAATCAAAGCTCAAACTAAGGAAACTGTTAACCGAATTCCCCTCCAATTTTGAGTATATAAATAATGCTTTGTAGCACAGTTTTAAATAGCGAAAAAAGTTGTTCAGTTTTGGCAAATTCCAGCTCTCTTAATTTTTCTTCTAAAACTCTCTCAAAATCCTCACTCCATAGAGTCAGCTTTCCATTCAGTTAAGCCTAAATTCTTCTATTCTGAAAATGTGTCTTGTTTTCATTTCTCCTCTATTTGAGAGCTGTTCTAGTCATTGTTTCTGATACTCCAGCAGAAAGTCCTGGCCATTCACCAGCAAATCCTGCAAGTTCTATATGTCCTCTTACTGATCACTATACTGCATTAATACCACTTTCACCAGTTCCATCACTAGCTTTTGCTTTTCAAGTGAATTCTATACCGTCTATACCTCTTGCTGACCTTCCTATACCTCCTTCCCTTCTCCCTACTCATCATATGATTGCAAGAGCCAAAGCTGGCATTTTCAAATCTAACATCTACATGCCAGTTTACCCTCTCCACAGACTTCCACAGTACCTCAAACTATTGCTCAAGCTCTCCAGGTTCCAAAGTGAAAAGAGCCATGGTAGAAGAATATGGGGCTCTTATCACAAAAGAACCAGGAGATTTGTTCCTAGAACTTCAAATATGAAAAGAGTGGGCTGTAATTTGGTTTCTAGGATAAAATACAAGCCTGACGGAGCAATTGGAAGATATAAGACTAGACTAGTTGAAAATGGGGTATCATCTAACTCCTGGACATGGTTTAAAAACCCGGACGGCCGGTTTAACAGTTGGACCAGGACCCGGGGCCTTCTCCGGGTCCGGTTACCCTTTCAATTGTTTCAAGTTTAAAATCTAGAAAACATACCCCTGATTAATACGCATCAGTCCCTGAAGGTTTGAAATCCAGCAAACACACCCTCTAGCCAAATGCAAATCGATGATGACCTCCCCTTTTCCGGCAACCTTCCACCTTCCCTTGCTGTCGGAAACCACAAGCTGAGTTTCTCCAGGGCTGCGACGCTTCATCTCTGCCGCCACACAATGTTTCGTCATCCAACAATTTTTCTACCATTTCCCGACACCGATCGCATCTTCTCTGACATCAATAGGCCTCCTTAGCCATCGATCTACCTTCTCCCAAGCTCCCTTGCCGTCATTCACGAAGATCTACAGTCATCTCACCAAAAAAAGCCACCGCAGCCGTTTGACTTCCACCATCGATCTGCCATTTTCCAACGATGCCTCAACTTGCCAGTTGCCGATTCGTCCTCCCCATCACCCGATCTACCCTCCCTGGTGTGTCACCGCTGCTCTCCTAGTCGATCACCGATTTGATTTGACCAAGGGTTGTGTTTGCTAGAATTCAAACCTATAGTGTCTGATTGTATTTATCAAGGGTGTGTTTGCCAAATTTTAAACTTTTCAAACCATTGGTTAAACCAATTAACCTCTGACCCGGTCGCCTGAACGGGCCACCCCTTGAGTGGGGTTTTAAAACCTTGCTCCTGGAATTGAATTTACAAAAACCTTTAGTCCTATGGTGAAGACTTCAACAATTAGAATAGTCCTGAGTCCACCAATGATGAATCATTGGGATGCAAAGCAAATTGATGTGTACAATTCTTTTTCAAATGGAAGCTTGAGTGAAGATGTGTTCATGGAGCAGCTAGAGGGATTTGAAGACAAAACAAAAAATGAGTTTGTATCCAAGCTAGATAAAGCTCTTATGGGCTAAAGTAATCTCCAAGACTTCAAGTCAGATACTAAAGGAAGCATTGCTGCAGTGGAGGTTCAAAAACTCTAAGTCAGATACTTCTATTTTCATGTCCCATTTAGACAATCATTTGACAATACTTTTGGTGTATGTTGATGATATTTTAGTTACTACAAGTAGCGACAAAATTGTAGCAAAGGTGGTCAAATCTCTAAACATGAGCTTTGCACTAGAAGAATTGGGGTTCACTATCCTATTTTTGGGGGATAGAGGCTGAAAGGACAAGAACCACTTTGCATCTGTCCCAAATTAAGTAAGATTCAGGATATTATGAAGAAAACCAATATGATTCACTGCAAAGGGTGTCCCATTCCTATGTGCATAAGCTATAAGCTCTCCAAATCTGAAGGCCAACTCTTCTCAGATCCTACATTGTACAGAAGTACAACAGGCTCTTTGCCATACGTAACTTTGACAAGGCCTAAGATTGCATTTGCAGTGAATAAGCTAAGTCACTACTCTGAGAATCAAACTGTGGTGCGTTGGAGTGGCTGCGAAAGACTCCTAAGAGACTTACAAGCTACTAGCAATTTAGGGCTTGTACTTGATACAAAAGGAAGATTTGAAGTGACTGATTTTACATAGGCATACTAGGGATGTGAGGTTGATGACAGAGAATTAGTAGGAGGGTATTGTGTTTACTTGCGAGGAATCTCTTGGAGTTCTAAGAAACAAAAAAGTGGCGCCAAGATCAAGTACATAAAGTAAGTGTAGAGCTATGGCAAATGTATGAGCTGAAATGGCCTGGACAAATTCAGTGTGGAGTGAATTGAATATAAAGCTAAGCAACATACCAGTGATCTAGTGTAATAACCAGGGGCTGTAGCATTGACAGCCAATCCAGTATTCCATGGAAGAACAAAGCATGTTGAACTTGATGGGTATTTTGTAAGATAGAAAATCTCAAATAAAGAGGTTGAAGTGAGATATGTTCCAACAGCAGAACAGATTGCAGATATCTTCACTAAAGCCTTAACTATTTACAAATTTGAATATCTAAGAGACAAGCTTGATATCCTTAGAGACACTCAGGCTGAAAAGGGATGAAAAGAGGATTGACGAAGCAATTCCGAACTAAGGAAGTCCAGCACAGTTCAGCAGAGTGAACTGCCACTAGTGCTGACCTGGAAATCTCATAGGATGCAGTTAGTTCACACTTACTGTTTCCAAAAATCAAAGTCTTAAATTAAAGAAACTCTTAACTGACTTTCCCTCTAATTTCTGCGTGTATACCTACTGCCTTGTATCTCAGTTTTTGTTAGCAAAAAAACAAAAAGTTAGTTGAGTTTTAGAAAATTTGAGCTCTCTGATTTTTCTTCTTAACTCTCAAAATCTCTCAATTTCTGTTTTATTTCTATAGAAAATTAAGCAATAAATAAATCACGTAAGGGTTACTGAAACCTGTTAAAAGGAATCATTCAAGAACTATAAAATGAACCCGTAAAGCACAACACAACCACAGTAATGGACTTACAGAGGTAGAGGTTACTAAATCAGGTATCTTCTTATTCAACAGAATTTTCTCCTCCTTTGTAAACAACTTACGTGGACCTGCTTATTTGAAATTATAAATAAAAATATTAGCCATCAACTAAACAAACTCATAAACAATTAAACTAACACTTTACATTACCTTCAGATTTCTTATCAGGAGGCTCATAATTTTTGTTAAAAAACTCAGAAACATCGTCCAAGCCTCGACCATAAACTGCCCATTTCGGATTCTTTGGCTCCAATCGCTCGCTTGAAGACATATTCACATTTGCTTCATCCTCTTCGGACTCTTTATCATCACGAAAACGTTGAGGGTTATCAAGAACCACCGGCTTCACCTGAGCCAATTTAGCTTTCTTGTAATCCAAATATTCCTGCAAATTTAAACTCTTCAAAGGAACATAGCCTTGTTTCCTCTTCTCAACTCGGCTACCAAACTCCATTTCCTGCCTAATCTTGCGCTTATCTTTCTTCGTCAGGTTAATTTCCTCTTGAACTTGTCTCCATTTCTCAGGAACCAAATTCTCACCTTCGACTTCCACAGATTTTTTCTTGTTTTTCCGTTTAGGTTTGTCTGAATCGGAGTTTTTGCTAAGGCCGGCATCGTTTTGAAGGTAAGGGTCCTCAAACACGCCTTCCTCGAAGACTAAACAGTCGCCGATTACACGGGCTTCAAGTTCGAGGCTGTCGTTTTGAAGAAGGTAAGAAGAAGATTCAGAAGGGAAGAGGGAGTAGAGTCTTTTTGTACGGAAATTAAAGTTGTGTGGTGAAGAAGAAAGCTTGTGGGAAAATGAAAGAAAAGAGTGAGGAAGAAGATAAGAGAGTTTGGGGTTCAGTAGAGTTGGGAGTGACACTGACATTGTTAAGTTCTTCCCCCGTTACTGCAAGGAGATTGTTTAGTGTTTACCACTTTTTGTGTTGTATTCAAAGGCAAATAGACTCGGTGAGCAATGTTGGGCCTCGAGTAAGTTTAATTGGGCCAGCTTTAACACATAAATTTTAATCTTATATAGTCACTTATAATAATTTCACATTTTTTTATTGGGTAATGAAAGTGTCGGCACCAGCTCTTATACACCTTCAAATTAATTGAATACCTTATAAACTCAAAAAACCCAACAAAACATTATGTTAAAACTCAAAAAACCCAACAAAATATCTCTGACCGCTAAACCCTTGTGGCTATTGATGAGAACTTTTCTTTCTTTTTCCCTTATTTCAGTGGATATGGGCTAAAACTTGTGACAATATTATCCTGTGTTCAATTATGGTGAGGAGAGTGCACAGGAGAATAATCAAGACCTCCTCGATATGGCGAGCGCCTAGGAGACCTACCATACCCATAATCATCACGGCTAGAATGATACCTACTACGACGCGATCACCACGAGAACCTTTCACAAATGCAGGAGGCAAATTTACCCAGTAAATGAATGCAGGTATGAAATACCATAAAATCCTGATTAGAAACTTGTTGCTAATGTCCGTTGATTGGTTGATAGAGTTGAAAGTGAATGCTGAAGTTGTATAGTTGTTGGGCAAAATAGTTGCTATGTTTAGTTGATCACATCATTTGAAAAGCTTTTTAAGCTGGCCATTGATCAAGCTGTTTCACTAAAGTTGACATGGATGAACTCATCATCTTTGATTGCTGCCAACATAGCCGATGAAAGGTGTTCTGAATATAACCAGAAAACCTCCAAGTTAAGAAGAAAGATAACCAATCAAAACTGGTTAAGTTTACCACCAAGCGTGAAATCACATTACCCTCTCTACAGTGATGTATCGCCCCTCGAGAACTGACTGGTTGAGATAATGCAACGGGTGGCATCCTCAACAGTGTCCATTGTGACAAAAGCAAAACCTCGAGAGATTCGCGTACGGGGTTCCACAACAAGAAAACATGAAAAAAGTTTGTTCAGTTTTGGCAAATTCCAGCTCTCTTAATTTTTCTTCGAAAACTCTCTCAAAATCCCCACTCCACAGAGTCAGCTTTCCATTCAGTTAAGCCTAAATTCTTCTATTCTGAAAATGTGTCTCGTTTCCATTTATCCTCTATTTGAGAGTCCGGTCTAGTCATTTTTTCTGATTCTCCAGCAGAAAGTTCTGGCCATTCACCAGCAAATCCTGCAAGTTCTATATCTCCTCTTACTGATCACTATACCGCATTAATACCACTTTCACCACCTGTTTCACCAGTTCCACCACTAGCCTTTGCTTCTCAAGTGAATTCTATACCTTTTATACCTCTTGCTGACCTTCCTATAGCTCCTTCCCTTCTCCCTACTCATCATATTGTTGCAAGAGCCAAAGCTGACATTTTCAAATCTAACATCTATATGCCAGTTTACCGTCTCCACAGACTTCCACAGTACCTCAAACTGTTGCTCAAGCTCTCCAGGTTCCAAAGTGAAAAGAGCCATGGTATGACGCTCTTATCACAAAAGAACCAGGAGATTTGTTCCTAGAACTTCAAATATGAAAAGCATTTCTCGAAGGAGGGAAAGGTTTTTCTTTTTATACAATACTTACTATTGATTGGATTTTTTTCTTAATTGTTTTCTAGGTCTATTTGAACGGATTATGTCCTATCTTTCTTCTATAATTTATTTTAGCTTTTGTGTTCAGGTTGCTTCATGTTTTCTTGTTGTGGAACCCCGTACACGCATCTCTCGAGGTTTTGCTTTTGTCACAATGGACATTGTTGAGGATGCCACCCGTTGTATTAAGTATCTCAACCAGTCAGTTCTCGAGGGGCGATATATAACTGTAGAGAGGGTAATGTGATTTCACCCTTGGTGGTAAACTTAACCAGTTTTGATTGGTTATCTTTCTTCTTAACTTGGAGGTTTTCTGGTTATATTCAGAACTCCTTGCATCAGCCATGTTGGCAGCAATCAAAGATGATGAGTTCATCCATGTCAACTTTAGTGAAACAGCTTGATCAATGGCCAGCTTAAACAGCTTTTCAAGTGCATGTGATCAACTAAACATAGCTTGCCCAACAACTATACAACCTCAGCATTCACTTTCAACTCTATCAACTAATCAACGGACATTAGCAACAAGTTTCTAATCAGGATTTTATGGTATTTCATCCCTGCATTCATTTAGTGGGCAATAGTTGTGTGTCTAGATATTTTGTTATTCCCTCCTCGGAAGCTAGGCTATTCTCCCATATTTGGAATTTCCCTAATGAAGATTTTTCATTTTGTTTTTGAGGATGATTTATCAATTATTACTTGTAGAAATGATGCCTGATCATGTTCCTTACCATTACTCAGTCGTTATTTAAAGTAAAATTTTATAATGGATAACTTTATACAGGTGATTTTTTTTTATCTTTCAGTCTCGGAGGAAACGTTCTAGAACTCCAACACCCGGACACTATCTTGGGCTGAAAAGTAGTAGGGAATATGGTCATGGTGAGTATAATATGTTTATGATATTCCATCGTTGGAATGATTCATTGGTTCAATGGGCATCCTAACTGAATTGTTTACTGGTAAATTTGCTTCCTGCATTTGTGAAAGGTTCTCGTGGTAGTAGGTATCGTTCTAGCCGTGATGATTATGGGTATCGTATGTCTCCTAGGCGCTCACCATATCGAGGAGGTCGTGATTATTCTCCTGTGCACTCTCCTCACGATGGAAGATCCAGGAGGGACAGATCCAGGTCGCTGCCTCATTCCCCTTACGGTAGCCCAGTAAGGAGGTACTCACGTGGTTCTAGGTGATGCTATTTGTTAATTTTTCATGTGCTTTTTCAAGGGATTGATGAAACATTTGAAATTGAATGTATTGACGTATTGAGTCTCGGTTGGGACTAGAACTAAGGAGACGCAAACGGATGTTTGGGATGGCTTTGTTCTCTAGGGCAGTGACGTTTCTTAATTCTGCTGTACAACACTATTTATATTATCATAATATTATGTGTGAAAAAATGGTAATATGATTGAAAAAACGGTGGCACAAAGAAAAGTGTAAGAGCACCGAACTAAAATGATTGAAGCAAAGCAAGCAGATACCGTTGTCACCAGTCACCACCATCCTTTTTGTTCTGGCCCCATGTCGTTGGCTTTATAATTTAGCCTAGTTTAACCCGATCTTTAATTGGCTATTAACCGCATAATTTACAGCTATAAGTATAGGAACAAAATCTAATGATTCAGTCTGTCAAGACGTGTCGGTGGTTATAAACTGTGTATGATACAGAACTCTTTCTTTGTTAACTGTTTGATGAAATCAAGTCAGCTTAATTTCTTAGTTTTCTTTCACATATTTGGAACGTTAATTGAAGCTGGGACCAAGGCAAATTCTGAATATGATTAGAGTAATCGGTAGTGATGTGTAAAGGGTAACGGAATCTAAACAGGTACCTCTAGCTGTGGGGTGGGGACTTTTTGGCTTTGGCGCCATCCCATTAATTGGCAAAGCTAACTTGAGCTTAACTTAATTAAGAGGTGTCGGTAGGACAATTTATGATGTCAAATGGAGCAGCAGTTAGCTACAGTGGCGAATGGTGGTGGTATGTATAGACTAGATCTTGATCAAGTTTTTGCGATGAGGGTAGCCATGGAAGTTGGGTTTACATCAGGTTGAAATGAAGTGTTCGTGGGACACATTGGATCTCTATTGGCCCGTTTGTAAGTGTAAGATTACTCTTAAGAAATTTGTGAATGTAAGTTGTGTTGTGACCGACAGTGATGGGTTATATCTGACATGGGACACTCTTAACTTTCTTGTCAATGTGATTTAGATTCTGTGGTGGTTAACAGAACTTTTCCTAACCGTGGAGACGCCTCAGAAGACTCTAATCAGCCAAGCTTTGGAGTTTGGACCACCAACCCTCCACGACTCAACACAAGTTTGATATCTTCCAGCCACTCAACATGGCAACGAGCTTTCAAATATTGGCCTAAAGATGGACTGAACAAACCTTTTTGAAGGAAGGTTTATGATATATTTTTAAGGTGATTTTACCCTATCTAAACCATTCAATTATGGTTGAAATAATGTATAGCTAATTCAGGAAGTTCTCCAAACAGCTTGGGAAATGGGTCTAGGGAGATAATCTTCCATGTCTCTTTCAAACACAATGAAAAACAGTATGATGCATATAATACTGTTTATCCCACCAGGTAACTTGGAAATGGAAGTGAAAGACGTGGAGCAATATGCTCTGCATAATTATTAGGATTAAGAAAGAAAGAGAGAGAGAGAGAGAGAGAGAGAGAGAGAGAGAGAGATACATGCAATCCAAATAGCATTTGGGAAAAGTTAATCACGTAGTTTAAAAGTCTTAAAGTAGACAATACAGAATAATTCTCTTTAATTTTATATTTTTGGGGCATTAAATGTATTTTCTTGGTTGTATAATTGGATTAGGAATCACTTGTAAAACAAGAAGTGATAATTGGACGAAGGTGACCCTTAGTCAAGTGATTAAGAAAAGAATCCTAATAGATATATAAATGTCGTAATATGCCTTACAACTCACATCGGTTGAATAGAAAAACTAAGCAAAGAGAGATATCATTTGTAGAAATTAAATTCTGAGTGGACATCTCCATCCATCTTCCATGAACCTGATGGAGCAAATTCAATACGTAAAAGAAGATCTTTGTTTCACTTTCAAATCGAATATTTGTTGTATAGTCGTCTGTATATTATATTATTCATACATGCAGATGCAATGAAGGCTTCAAAAAGGTGAAGAAATATGTAGGAAAAAACCCAAAAGCTACTGAATACACGACTTGTAATTTCCCATTATTAAAGCTGAAAGTATACAACCTTGACTTTCATGCCAGATGGGATATTTTATTAATTTCTTTCTTCCTCGATTGTTCTACCTGTGAGGAATCAAAACATTTTCTGGCACATTAATGTGAAATCTGTAATATCAAAGTATTGTTTAACTGGTACATTAATGTGAAACTTGTAAAATATGCCAAAAACACATGAAGACTTGAATACGTGAGGATTAATAGAAAATTACCTATAGCGAAGATTTTAAAACTTGAACTGTATATTACACACTAAATAATTCAACACAGGATAATATTGTTACAAGTTTTAGCCCATATCCACTGAAATAAGGGAAAAAGAAAAGTGTTCATCCATAGCCCTAAGGGGTTCAGCGGTAAAAAAGGTTTATTCCATTTTTTTAGTTTTGACATAATGATTTGTTGGGTCTTTTAGGTTTATAGAGTGTTCAATAGATTTTGGGCTTTTTGTGTAAGAGCTGATAATCTTTTCGGACTTTTGACCCATTGCCTTTTTAAAACTGTCTCACCAGCTTAGACACTCATGCCAAGTTAAAATTTTCAACTAAATAATTAGATTTTCGTTTGATAAAACATTCTATTTTATTCACCTATTAATAATTGTAATTATAATAGTCAGCAGCTTAATTTTATTTTTTGAGTTTTACAAAGCAATATTTTCGTCGTACAATAATATAAACTTCCTTTCAATACAAATTTTCAACGAAAATCTATAATACAAATTGTTAATCTTTTAATCAATAATGATTCATTGAAAAGTCAATGAAGAGGGCTAAATTGAAGTCATTGCCTAGGAGCCCACTGTGACAGCAAAAAACGCGTTTGCAAAATTGTTTGATTAAAAATGACTTTCGGGTCTTCAAATAAAACAGCATAATGTTTTGTTGAAATTTCCAGTGAGGTTCTTATTATTATGTGAGTAAACGACCTTTTTCCACCCAAAGTCAGTTTTAATGACACTTTTTTATCTAAAAAGTTTTAAAATATTATTTTTTTACTCAAAATTAATATTTTATTATTACACAAAATCGATTTCGATGGTAAAAATTCTCTTTATCACTACTAGGGGTGTTCAAAAGAACCGGTTAAAACCGGAACCGACGGGTACCCTGGGTTTGCTTTTGGTTCCTACCCAAAACCAGTCATCAATGGGTAGGTTCCGGCCTTCCGCATTTTGGAACCGATTATATGTTCGGTTCCCAGCCTTCCTATAGTTAGGAACCAACCAGGAACCGAGGCAGACTAATATAAAATAAAATTAAAGATTAGGGGAGTTAATATAAACTTTTGTAGAAAAAGTAATATGAATACATTTATATTTATATTTCATAACATTTAAAGTAAGTTGGTTTGACTTTTGAGAATCTACCTTTACAAAGTAATGGAGTTTGCAATTTTAAATTTTAAATTTTAAATTTTATTTTTGTTAACAAGTGCCAGGTGAGGGGGTATTTGTAAGTTTTTAAAGGTTTTTTTGCTATTTTAAAAACTTTTGGAGGGTCATGTAATTTTACAGGGTACCAAGAACCGGAACTAGAACCGTTGTTACTGTGTTACGGTTACAGTACCTAGGAACCGAAGGCAGTCGGTTCGGTTCTGTTCCAAATTTCAAGGAACCGTCGGTTCCGATTCCAGTTCCGGTTCCTTCAAAAAATGTAGGGTACCCGGAACTGAATACCCCTAATCACTACTATTTTAACTTTTGACCTTTTCTCTACAAGACCTCGCATATTTATACCACAAAAATCAACTATTTCTAATCACTTTTTACTTATATTTAGCTGGAACAACTTCTAATTGTATTCATCAAAGTAGTAATGAAGTTAGAAGAACGAAAAGAAAAAGAAAAGGAGACCGTTGATTATTAAGTCTAAGTCAAAATTAATAAAAAACGCGGGAGGCGCGTGGGGGAAGGGATTGATCGATGGAGCAAAAATTTTAATAAGAAGTTATTTGGGAAGCAACATAGAAGATTCTTGGTTTATCAGCTGCAACTTACGAAATGTGAAGTGTCCCACTTGGTTTACTTTCTTTTGTATATTAAAATTAATTTTAATATGAATTTGTCCATAATTTTCGATGAATTAAATAATTGAGTTAACTATTAAGCTCTTAGGGCATACGTATAAGCTAAGGTAGGTAAATATTAATACTTGTTTTTGACCATCAAAATGTGGAATTTAATGCTAATATATTGATGAATTCGGGTTTCATTATTGATGCGGAAAGTCTAAGGGAGCCTAATTAGAATGGCTAGAGATTAATAGAGTATTAATTAATTAATTAATTTTGGATTGATGAAACCTAGTGGAAGAATTATTAAGTGAAAGCCGAATGAGGTGAAGAGGCTCCATTAAAGTGAAAGCGAGCATGCCAATGACAATTATGGTGAAGTTTCGTCTGATGAAGAATTGAAGATGATGTTGATTTCTCATGCAAAAGAGTTTTGTTTTTGTGCAGGCAGTGGTCACGGACTGCACCACACGCTTTCTTGCTTGCATTTCCAAATTATATTTGACTATTCAATCACTCATCGCCATCACCAAAAACAGACTTTAATAAAAGCTATTGCGAAACTATGTGGAAAGCTCTTCATATATTCTGTAGAGAATGTAAAAGAGAGTATAAGTAAGAGAAGAACTCCGTTGAGTTCATCACTTTGTAACACAGAAAGCTCCTCTTCCTTCCCATTGAAAACACAACTAATTGCTTTCTTTGAAGCTCTTATATCAAACTTTACTCATCAATATTGTGTAAGTTTCTTCTCTACTTTCTATTTTAAATTTGAACATAATTAATTTATTAGAAGCATACAGTTATATATTTTTTTAAACAAGCTGAGTATATATGAATTTAATTTCGTTCCGTAATCTCTTGCGGCAAAATATATTTATCGATCTATGTTTAGTTTCATCTCGTCTAGTGATTAGACCAGTCGCTGCAGTTGTGCTTTCTTTTAGGTTTTAATCAATATTTGTTTTCTTATAAATGTAATGTTTGTGTGTGAACTACTTGTTTCGCCCTTACTCGTTTAACGTCAAATAGAATTTGGGGGTATATGCTAGTTTTTAAAATACTAGGACTTAGAAAGTCGACATCCCAGGGGGTAAATGTAATCATAGATGAAGTAGAAGCTTTAATAAAAAGGTTAGGATGAAACAGCTTGGAAGGGTCTTTATTTTTATTTTTATTTTCTCTTCATGTGAAGAGAGAAAAAGAGAAAAAATTTCTTGAGTTCATCACTTTATATTACACAGAAAAGTTCTCTGCTTTCCTATCAAACCACAACCAATTAGCTTTCTTTGAAGCTCTTTATGTTAAATTCTGTAAGTTTGTTCTGTTTTTATTTTAATTTTAAGTATATGCATGATCATGCACCTGATATAGGATTTTCAGAGTGGAATAGAATAATTAGAAGCACATAGGTCTTTTTTTTTTTTTTTTTTTTTTTTTAATAATAGAAGCTGAGCATATATGCTCTTAATTTTAATCCTTAACTTCTTGCCAACATAATTTCTCAATAGCTTTTATACAATATCAAAGTTGAAAACTATATGAGATGCATGCATTTTTGTTTAAAAAATGCATGCATCTCATAAATATATAAATGGTAAAGAAGAAATTAGTTCCTTATTTTTTCAATTCTATCAGGGGGCATAGACGACACGTGTAACTTGGGAAAAATTAGCTTGGATCAATCAATCGTATTGCTTCCATGAGTATCCAAACAGCTTCTTCTTCAGGTAATCATATTTGTTCTTTCCGTTGGAAGTATGATGTCTTTATAAGCTTTAGAGGTGAAGATACTCGGAAGAATTTCACAGATCATCTATATGCTACTTTGACTCGAGAAGGAGTTAATGTTTTTAGAGATGCCGAAGAACTTGATAGAGGAAAACTCATTTCATTGGAGCTCCTTCGAGCAATTGAAGAATCAAGATTTTCGATTATCGTCTTCTCAAGAAACTATGCTAATTCCTCTTGGTGCTTGGATGAAATTGCTAAGATTGTTGAATGTAAGAACACAATGGGACAAAATGTTTTTCCCATTTTTTATGATGTTGATCCATCCATGGTAAGGAAACAAACAGGGACGTTTGAGGAAGCTTTTGCTAAGCATGAAGGAACTTTTAAGGAGAATAAACAAATTGTTCAAATATGGAGGAATGCTTTAAAAGAGGTTGCCGATCTCTCTGGATGGGATGCGAAAAACAGGTAATAGTTTTTCTTTTTCATGTTTATGAATGTGTCATAATATTTTTTTATTGTAATTAACCAATTATTAAAAGATCAATATTTTCATTAGACTATGGTGATTGCTTGATTATTCTTTAAAAAAATCTCTTCTATTAACTACCAATCATGTCCTTATATTTACTCAATTCAAAGTTTAAGAGACGTTGGTCCTAAATTAAATAGCTGACCGTACGTGTATAATATGATAGCAATAATAACCCATAATTCAGAGTAAACTATATAAAGAAAGGAGAAGAACTCTTGGTATTTGTAAAGTTATATAGTAATTTTTTTCTCATACATTGATCACAACTATTGTTCTTTTTCATTTGCAGACACGAATCAGAACTCATACATGATATTGTCAAAGAAATATCAATTAAATTAAGTCTAACAACATTGATGACTTCTGAGGGCCTAGTAGGAATAAATTCTCGCCTTGAGGAACTGAAGTTGCTGATAGGTACTGGGTCTAATGATATTCGCATGATAGGGATATGTGGAATGGGAGGAATAGGCAAGACAACAATTGCAAGAGTTTTTTATGACTTGTTTTCATATCAATTTGAAGGGAGTGCTTTTCTTGCCAATGTCAGGGAAATTCCAAGAAAAAGTGGCCTGGTTACTTTTCAAAGTCAACTTCTGGGAAGAGATAATAACATATGCAATGAGTATGATGGAATTAAAGAGATAAAGAGAAAGTTGTGTCGCAGAAAAGTTCTTGTTGTTGTAGATGATGTGGATCATATTGACCAACTAAACAATTTAGTTGGAAAACATGAATGGTTTGGTTTAGGAAGTAGGATCATAATAACAACAAGAGATAAACATTTGTTGATGACTCACGAGGTTGATGAAGTTTATGAAGCTAAAGAACTGAATTGTGATGAAGCTCTTGAACTTTTCATCTCGAAAGCCTTTAAAAATCAACAGCCTTCAAAAGTCTATTTGGAGTTGTCCCAACATGTTGTAAGGTATGCTAGCGGTCTTCCATTAGCTCTCAAAGTCTTGGGTTCATTTTTGTTTGGTAGAACTGTAGATGAATGGACAGACACGCTAAAAAGACTCAAAAGAGATCCTAAGAAGGAGATTTTGGATGTACTTGAAATAAGTTTTGATGGTTTAGAAGAAACTGACAAGAAAATATTTCTTGATATTGCATGTTCTTTTAAAAGACAGACGAGAGAATATGTAACAAGAATTTTGGATGGTTGTGGTTTTAACCCAACTATTGGATTAAGTGTTCTCCTTGAAAGATCTCTTATAACTATTTCAAATTACAATGAAATAGGGATGCACGATTTGTTACAGGAAATGGGTCGACAAATTGTTAAAAGAGAATCCATAGAAGAGCCTGGAAAACGCAGTAGATTATGGGATGAAGAGGACATTCGTCATGTTCTAACAACGAACACGGTACACACCTAGTGAGAAATATTTTTTTTCCTTCAATTTTTAACCGATTATATCTATATGTATATATAGTTTTATCTTTGTCTCCAATTTTGTTTGTCACTTATATTTTTTATCTTAATTCTTTAGGGGACTGAGCTAGTTGAAGCCATAACACTTGAATCAAAGCTCAATGTAAGTGCAAGTGCTAAAGCCTTTTCAAAGATGACCAACCTAAGATTACTCAAGATTAGAGGAGTACAACTTCCCAAAGGTCTTGAGTATCTTTCCAATCAGTTAAGATTACTTGATTGGCGTGGATTTCCTTTAGAATCATTGCCATCAAATCTTCAGTTGAATAAACTTGTTGAACTTAAAATGGACGGTAGCCGCATTAGACAACCATGGAAGGGGAACAAAGTAAGATAATTCACTTACACTTTTTTTTTTTTAAGTAAATAATTATTGAATATTTTTATGCATTCATCCTTTAATTAATGTGGTAACTAACCTAAGAAATGTGTTTTTTTCTTTTGTTTGTTCAATTTTAACAGCCTTTCAACATGTTGAAATCAATTAATTTTGAGTACTGCAAGAGCCTGATCAAAATACCAGATTTCACAGAGATCCCAAATCTTGAGGAGTTGACTCTTAGGGGATGTTCAAGATTGAATGAGATTCACCCATCTTTACTAGCTCATGAAAAGATTAAAAATATGGATCTGGGTTATTGTTTAAGTCTCGAAACTCTTCCAAGCCAGATTCATATGGAATCTCTTAGAGATCTTAATCTTCGTGGTTGCTCAAAATTGAAGAGGTTTCCAGAGATTATAGGAAGTATGGAGTGTCTTTTTTCGCTTCTTTTAAATGATACTGCTATTGAAGAATTGCCTCTGTCTATTGGGCTGTTATCTACGCTTGGATTCTTGGAATTAAAAGAATGCAAAAATCTTTCCAGTCTTCCAAGTACTATAAATGACTTGAAATCTCTTTATCACTTGTCTATCTCTCATTGTTCGAGACTTGTGAGTCTTCTGAGTACTATAGATAACTTGAAATCTCTCTGTCACTTGTCTATCTCTCATTGTTCAAATCCCATGACTTTAATATTGCCTTCTCTTCTAGCTAATTTGTGTCGTGTTAGAAAGTTGTATCTTTGTGATTGTAATCTTGGGGATGGGGCAATAACTAGTGATTTGCTTGGAAGCTTCATCTCATTGAAGGAATTAGATCTAAGCCAAAACAATTTTGTTTCGTTACCTGCAAGCATCAATCGTCTTTCTAACCTTAGAGATCTTAGGTTGAACTGTTGTAGGAGGCTTCAAATTCTGCTAGAACTTCCTTCCAATATATGTAAACTTAGTGTAAACGGTTGCATTTCCCTGGAAAGATTATCTAATGCATTAAGATTGTGCAATTCGAATTTGTCTATTTCATCTCTCAATTGCTTGAAACTCGATGGTACTGGTGAGGCATTTTCAATTATGAAGGAACACCTCAAGGTCTGTCACTTTCTCTCTCTTTTTCGAATTAGATTTTTTTTATTTTATCCGACATTTCTTAAACTTTTAAAGATCTTGTATTATCTGTCTAATTTTATTTACATATATATGGTCACGATTTTGCTTTTATCATTATTATTAGTAGTAGTAGTATTACATTTCCTTTCTGCAATTAATAACCGAATAAATCCTTGTATTTACATTATGCAA
The DNA here is from genome assembly GCA_026225825.1 of Pistacia integerrima. NCBI lineage: Eukaryota > Viridiplantae > Streptophyta > Magnoliopsida > Sapindales > Anacardiaceae > Pistacia > Pistacia integerrima. The sequence continues at coordinate 16,427,143 of CM047745.1, read as the reverse complement.
CATGTCTATTTTTTCCTATCTCACAGAAGCTTTGTTTTATTTTGGGTACAGCTGACAAATTCAAGTAAAAGATTTAGCATGGTTGTTCCAGTAAGTGAAGTTCCAGAGTGGTTCAAGCATAAGAGTGACGGTCATTCAATAAAAATAGAAAAGCCGCCAGATTTGAACAAGAATGATAGAAAGTTGGTGGGATATGTTGTGTGCCCTACATTTTTTGACTGTAAGATTTCAGGTCACACTATAGATGGCAAGGAGTGGCTTCAGCTTTGTTGTGGTGTGACTGGGGATTTTCCTTGTTATCTGGAAGTGAGTTTTGATGTTGACTCGCGCCTGCCTGAGTTAGATCATGTTTGGCTACTCTACTTACCTGATGAGAAAATCAATAGTCCCGAGTTCAAAATTTGGTTCGAGGGATACCCGACGGTGAAGGTGAAAAGGTTTGGAGTCCATCCTGTGTATGAGAATGAAGATTTTGTTGAGTTTCATTGATCAAGATTTTCTGGTGCCAAGGCCTTGCTGTCAATGCTGCATTGTGTTTATGCTGTTTATTTGAGAGCTATGATTGTGTTAATTTTATATGTTGTAACTTGTTATCAATAATTAACTTTTTATTTATTTATTATTATTTGAGGATGGACGATAGAGAAATAAATTGAGACAACATTCGTCTTTGGCCTTCCTTCTGGTAAGATACTAACACAAGCAATAGCAACCTCCAGGACTGCAAGCATCTGGTTTTTTGATAGCAAGTGAAGTTGCGTTGATATTAATATCTTCATGTTCCCAGTTGGGTAACACCAACTTGGCTAACTCAGTACCCTCGCTAATTGGAGGTTTTCTGGTCAGCAACTCCAGAGAATAACTCTGAAGCCGTAACCGTTCCCAGCCGTTGTTACTCCCATCGTGTAAGCATACTCTACAATAATCTCAAATACAAAAAACTAAAACAGAAAATTAGTAATCTATCTGATTGCAGATTTATGAATGATAAAAAGAATAAAGATCACGAGTACTGAGATCCAAGGGTAAGTATCCTGAACTGGTGATGCTAATATGCCTAAAAGAATATGTTATCACCTATTTTACCTTTTTCAGATTCGAGACGGGTTTACGAATCGGGTTTACGAATTGCTAAATCGTACGTTATGTGCTAAATTATGCATCAAATATGTGTAACAAATGTATATGACAGCCAATGTGCCTAAGAATTTTCGTAAATGTAAAAGCCATACCCGGTTTGATCAATTCTTTAGCTATAAAAGCAAAAGAGGGCGTTTACCTGGAGGAATATAACCGACAGAACCAGCAAGCGTGGAAAGACTGCTAGTCCTCTTTGAGGGGTCAATCACTTTGCGGAGTTCAATATCTCCAAGGTGTGGTTCTTTCAGTGACTTAAGCATAATGTTTTTACTTGGAAGTTCAAGGAGGAGAATTGTACCAGAGGTGTATCTTAACTGATTGCTGCTCAGATTCAAAGCAATCTGCAATTTCACTGGCAACGATGGAATTCGGCCACTTAGCTTATTTTATCCAAGTTGGAGTTCTATCAAAGAATTCATGTTCCTGATAGAGTCGGGTATGGAACCACTGAGATAGTTGTTTTGTAAGTTCAAGTTTGTAAGCTCTTGCAACTTGGAAAAGGAAAGAAGGTATTGAACCAGTCAGCGAGTTCCAGCTAATGTTTAATTGAGAAAAAGTCTTGGGAAAACTGAACAGGGATGTCTCCACTGAGGTTATTAAGTTGGAGCTTCTTAACTTGAAGACTGCTGAGATTACCCAACCGTGCCGGCAATGAACCATTCAGTTTATTTTGAGCCAAGTTCAACAGCGTCAAAGTTTGGCAATCACCCAATTCTGGAGGTATCATTCCAGTGAAGCTATTGTTGTCCAGCTCCAAGTTAGTCAATTTTTCCAACTTGGAAAAGGAAAGAAGGCATTGAACCAGTCAGTGAATTCCAGCTAATGTTTAATTGAGAAAAAGTCTTGGGAAAACTGAACAGGGATGTCTCCACTGAGGTTGTTAAGTTGGAGCTTCATAACTTGAAGACTGCTGAGATTACCCAACTGCCGGCAATGAGCCATTCAGTTTATTTTGAGCCAAGTTCAACAGCGTCAAAGTTTGGCAATCACCCAATTCTGAAGCTATTGTTGTCCAGCTCCAAGTAAGTCAATTTTTCCAGAGTTGCAAAATTTGCCGAAGGGATCACACCATTGAGTGAATTGCTTCCTAATCTCAACCTGACCAAGCTTGGAGACATTTTATCAGGTATTGACCCTCTAGGGAATTATAAGACAAATCCACAGTCTGCAAATTTGTAAATGACAAAAAGTCTTCTGGAATAGACCCTGTCAACTTATTATAACTAAGGTCCAAATTATTCACATATCTTGTGAGTCCACTAGGAATTGAACCAGTAAAATTGTTCTGATTGGCTGCAAGCCGTGACAGGGTTGACATACTTGAGAAATTTGCTGGAATTCCACCATCTAACATTTTCACAGAGAGAATCAGAGCTTCCAACTTGGCAAGTTTTACAATTCTATGAGGAATAGACCCTGAAAGCCGATTAACATGCACTAAAGTCAATCAAGGTCAAATTCCCATAATCTGCAATTTCTTCAGGTATTTCGCCACTGAAATTATTCACAGAAAGCACAAGTTGCACTAAACCTTAGATGTCCCAAGATTGCTAGGAATAGCCCCCTCAAACAAATTTCGACTAACATTCAAACTTTTGAGATTAACTAATTCATCAAACAGTAAACTAATGTTTCCACTCAATCTATTAAAAGACAAATCCAAGAATTCTAATCCAACAAAACCAACAAAAGAATCATGCAACCAATTCTTGCTAAAATTCAGCAACTTGAGCCCACCAATCCTTCCACAATCTGTGATGAATTCATCAGGAATTGAGCTGAACTGGTTTTCAGAAACATCAAGTAATTGCAAAGAACTAATATTACAAACAACAGACAAAAACTCAGAGTCAGAGAGACCAAACCCAGATAAAGAAAGCTGAGTTATCAAGGAACCACCACTGCAGTTAATTCCCTTCCATAAACAAGGGTTCAGCTGCTTTGTAACATCCCATCCCACGGCTGAACTGTCGAAAAGCTGAGAAAGTTTGATCATGGTGGCGGTTTAGTTTGGAGAGGGTTGAGAGCCAAATGGTATAGTAAAAACAAGAAAGAAAGGAGGAAAGAGGAGGAACAGCCATGAAGACGGAGGTTCATTTGAGCTTGGGGTGTAAATGAGAATGTGAAGACGAGGGAGGGAAGTTTCTTACTCTCTCTGTAGTCTACATACTGTATAGTTTGTTGAATAACTTCATCAATTAGGCAATTAAAACACAGGATATGACAATCCTTCTTGTCTCATGCTATGAATGGAAACTGCAAAACTCAATCACTTGAGCAAGAAAGAAGTTAAAATGAAAGTCTATTAACAACTACGTACTCTGCAAATTTAACAGTATACATATATTCAAATGATCTACAATAATTTCATTCATTTCAGTTAGAAGATTTCACAAGCAACGATACATGGTTTCCATATAAGCTAAAATAAAATAAGAGACAAATCATAAGCTTAGACTAAAACTAAGATATCTTCCCCGTGTAAATTGATCAAAACAAAAACTAAAGGAGTAGATTTACAAGAAAGGAGGACAGATTGAGGATAACGACACCGTTTCGTGGCCGTACTGAAACATAGTTGAACACCAATAGATACAGAACAGCAAGTGACGTAGGTTTTGGATTGATCCAAAAAAGTTGGATTGAAACCGGAAAGTGTACGGACATTGGACTGAGCAGCCGCAAGCATTGTTAGTAATTTATCTGAAATAAAAGAGAGACCGAAGCTGAAGCTGAGGCTGAACTAAATCTTAAATCAACCGACAAAGAGACGAGGAAGGCGGTTGGAAGTGGAGAGACAATAACGACACCGTTCACGCCAATGTTTGTTTGTTTGTTCATATTATTCAAGTATTATTATATTAACATAATCACGTGATTAATTTTTATTTTTTTTTTTAAGTTTGGGTAAACCTGGATATTATGAATTAAATTAATGATAGATGTAGTATAGTTTTCTTCGATTTCCATTGCGAGTCAAATGACCAAGACATATTTGTTTTTCCAATACGAATGAGATACCAGAGAAATGATGACTACGTTTGAGTAAAGCCATTTCAAACAATAAAAGCAATTCATTTTCCACAAGTTTCATGCACAATCATATACATATATATTAAAATTTTCAAGACATCTGCAGTAAAAATTTTCTACTAGTTTGATAGTCTATTGTCTTGCTCCAAAAATGAGATGAGAAGCTAATGAATAAAACAGATTATATTCATTGGGTAGATTGACCAATTAATAGTACAAGGACTATACCTGCCCAAGATTCAATTGATAGACATATACAAAAACTACTTATAATGATGTGATTGGGTGATAGATTTTACAGTAAAAAAGCAGGCTGTGGAATGCACATTCTTCTTACTTGCCTTGTCGGTTACTTGTAAGCTCGAGTTCACCATTGGAAGGATCATCTGACATACATACAGTCGTGCGATGCTTAGTTTTTAAGTGATTTTGGATGATGCTGAATCTAATACTACTACTGGGCTGCACAATCAGTTTGGCAATTGTAACACTGATGGAATGGATTTTATGTCGGAGCAGTCAACGGCGTTTTGGAAGCTGCTTCAACAGCTTGATTAATTCATAAGTTCTTGTGTCTTCACCGGAGTAGAGGCATAGATCGAGTGGGGTTAAACCCTCCTGAGTCAAAGAAAAAAGATTAAAAGATCCGACCACTGCATGCAACTATATAAGGGCAATTAAGCATTTTATGAAGTAAAAAACTAAGGATAAATAATAATATGGCAGCTAGAAACAATACAAATCAAACAGACGAAACATCAGCGGAAAGAACTTGCTGAAGTACTAAAAATGTCACGCCAGTAACCAAAGAATGCCTCTGAAATCTAAATCCTATATCCATATATAATAAAAAAAAGTCCCAATGTTTGCCAAACTTATGGACAGGTATCACTTCCATATAATTTTGATAAACAATCCTTCAAAGAAATACGTTAATCAACTTATAATGACCATGCGTACTATAGTAAGTTTGAAAGAACGGAAATGACTCTTCTAGTTTTCAAGGTCGTGGTTGTCTATCATGAATCTAGAGCTTACTATTATAATGATTATGTAATAATGTAAATCACATCATAAAAGTGCCACCTCTAGGTTCCATGATAACCAAAACGCACAAAGGGTAACAATTCAATCATCCATGATCTGGTTATGCGTGAACTAACAAAGACTTTAAGCACCTATACACAACAAGCTCTTAGTATATAATAAGGAAAGTTGACGTTAATTGGTTAATTCTTACCAGATTTTTCAATGTTTTATCAGCTCCTTTAATCAATAACAGTTTCACTATATCTGTCCTACGGGCTTGAACAGCAAGATGTAAAGGTGTCCATTCATCCTGAAAAGTGCAAATAAGAATATTCCCCAGCAGAACAGATATAAAATAAAAATGCAAAGGAACAATAGGCAAGTTTTTCAATGTTTTATCAGTTCCTTTAATCAATAACAGTTTCACTATATCTGTCCTACGAGCTTGAACAGCAAGATGTAAAGGTGTCCATCCATCCTGAACAGTGCAAATAAGAATATTCCCCAGCAGAACAGATATCAAATAAAAATGCAAAGGAACAATAGGCAATTGTCGAACATACATTGTCTTGAAGATTTAGATCAACATTGTATAACAAAAGAATTTTGATTGCTGGACTTGATGCTGTTTGAACAGCATAATGCAATAAAGTGGCCCCATTCTGTAGCAGCAAGAAAACATAAAATGTATTAATTTACTAACCAATTGAATGACCAAATATACTAAGTGTTGTAAATGCATTAAGCTGAACAACAGAAGTTTACAATAAACACCATTACCAAGATATTAACGAGCCTAAATCAAGTTAAAATAAGGAAATGCGGAAACAAAAAAAAAAAAAAACACAAAGAAAGTACGTAGGAAAAGATGATTAGCCATCAAGATGAAGATGAAAATAATAGTAATAATGAAGAAGTTAGTCCTGCAAAGAAATAACGGAAGAATATCAAGAAAAGATATACATGACTAAGGTCCCAATACAGAGAGTTTCAGATAACAAGCAATCCCAAATTTTCAGTTCAGCAAAAAGTAAGCCTTTGTGAATAGAAGCCTTCACAAAGAAGACAAGATATGAATGGCACCAACAATAATATGAGGCTAAATATACTCTTCACATGGATAACATATATTCGTATATGGTCCAAGGCCAAATAGTTTCAACTCACATCATCACAAACAAAAGGATTCACTGATTCTCTCAACAGAGTTGGTAACTGCCTGCTTCTTCCCAATGATAGCTTTGTGAATTGCAAGCCATCCTGAAAAAATGTTAGAAGCCAAAATTGAAAAATTTATTTAAAAAAAGAGAAGGGCTTAAAATAGCGGCTAAATGTAATATCAAGTGACATTTCTTTCATTTAGATAAACATTCTGACGTATTTAACCAAAAAGAGGAAGTGAGAAAAACAAAGGCACAGTATCATATCTAGTCAAAAAGTGGTCAATTTATTTACCTTATCCACAGCATTGATGTCAACATTGTGTTTCAACAAAGCATCAACAAGGTAGAACTCTCCAGATGCAGCGAGGGTGTGAAGAGGTAGCCATTTTTTCTGAAAAAGATTCCATCAGAAGTTATAAATAGATGACAACATCAAGTCCCTTAAAACAAACCACAAGGATTATTCTACTTAAATAGTTAGTACTTGAAGCCAATAGTACACTGTTACACATAACATAAGACCCGTTATAACTGCTTAAAGAGTCCACTTAAGTTTTTTGCAAGGTGCTTTCTCACATGATTTCTTCAGAGTAAGGTCCAGGGTTCAAGCACATTAACGCACAGATACAATCTAGGATCAGAAACATTGTTGCAGTAGATTCATACTCATTTGAACCCCATATTTTTTATTAAAAAATCCTGGTTTTTATTAGTTAAAAAAAGCAAATTAAGTACTTGGGTGCTAGTCTACATAATTTTTGGATCAATCTAGCAATGGTATGTTACTAAATATAACATTATGTACAATTCATATGAGAAAAGAAAATTGAAGAAGCAGTTATGAGCTAAGTCCAGCAGAGTTCAGCAGTGCTAACTGCCACTGGTGCTGACCTTGCAAGCTCATAGGATGCAGTTAGCTCCCACTTACTGTTTCCAAAAATCAAAGCTCAAACTAAGGAAACTGTTAACCGAATTCCCCTCCCATTTTGAGTATATAAATAATGCTTTGTAGCACAGTTTTAAATAGCGAAAAAAGTTGTTCAGTTTTGGCAAATTCCGGCTCTCTTAAATTTTCTTCTAAAACTCTCTCAAAATCCTCACTCCATAGAGTCAGCTTTCCATTCAGTTAAGCCTAAATTCTTCTATTCTGAAAATGTGTCTTGTTTTCATTTCTCCTCTATTTGAGAGCTGTTCAAGTCATTTTTCCTGATTCTCCAGCAGAAAGTTCTGGCCATTCACCAGCAAATCCTGCAAGTTCTATATGTCCTCTTACTGATCACTATACTGCATTAATACCACTTTCACCAGTTCCATCACTAGCTTTTGCTTTTCAAGTGAATTCTATACCTTCTATACCTCTTGCTGACCTTCCTATACCTCCTTCCCTTCTCCCTACTCATCATATGATTGCAAGAGCCAAAGCTGGCATTTTCAAATCTAACATCTACATGCCAGTTTACCCTCTCCACAGACTTCCACAGTACCTCGAACTGTTGCTCAAGCTCTCCAGGTTCCAAAGTGAAAAGAGCCATGGTAGAAGAATATGAGGCTTTTATCACAAAAGAACCAGGAGATTTGTTCCTAGAACTTCAAATATGAAAAGAGTGGGCTGTAATTCGGTTTCTAGGATAAAATACAAGCTTGACGGAACAATTGGAAGATATAAGACTAGACTAGTTGAAAATGGGGTATCATCTAACTCCTGGACATGGTTTAAAAACCCAGACGGCCGGTTTAACAGTTGGACGGGGACCCGGGGCCTTCTTCGGGTCGGGTTACCCTTTCAACTGTTTCAAGTTTAAAATCTAGCAAACATACCCCTAATTAATACACATCAGTCCCTGACGGTTTGAAATCCAGCAAACACACCCTCTAGCCAACTACAAATCAGTGATGACCTCCCCTTTTCCGAAAACCTTCCACCTTCCCTTGCTGTTGGAAACCACAATCTGAGTTCCTCCGAGGCTGTGACGCTTCATCTCTCGCCGCCACACAATGTTTCGTCGTCCAACAATTTTTCTTCCATTTCCCGACGCCGATCGCATCTTCTCTGACATCAATAGGCCTCCTCAGCCACCGATCTACCTTCTCCCAAGCTCCCTTGCCGTCATTCACGAAGATCTACAGTCATCTCACAAAAAAAGCCACCCCAGCCGTTTGACTTCCACCATCGATCTGCTATTTTCCAATGATGCCTCAACTTGCCAGTTGCCGATTCGTCCTCCCGATCACCCGATCTACCCTCCCTGGTGTGTCACCGCTGCTCTCCCAGGTGATCACCGATTTGATTTGACCAAGGGTTGTGTTTGCTATAATTCAAACCTATAGTGTCTGATGGTATTTATCAAGGATGTGTTTGCCAGATTTTAAACTTTTCAAACCATTGGTTAAACCAATTAACCTCTGACCCGGTCGCCTGAACGGGCCACCCCTTGAGTGGGGTTTTAAAACCTTGCTCCTGGAATTGAATTTACAAAAACCTTTAGTCCTATGGTGAAGACTTCAACAATTAGAATAGTCCTAAGTCCACCAATGATGAATCATTGGGATGCAAAGCAAATTCTTTTTCAAATGGAAGCTTGAGTGAAGATGTGTTCATGGAGCAGCTAGAGGGATTTGAAGACAAAACAAAAAAGGAGTTTGTATCCAAGCTAGATAAAGCTCTTATGGGCTAAAGTAATCTCCAAGACTTCAAGTCAGATACTAAAGGAAGCATTGCTGCAGTGGGGGTTCAAAAACTCTAAGTCAGATACTTCTATTTTCATGTCCCATTTAGACAATCATTTGACAATACTTCTGGTGTATGTTGATGATATTTTAGTTACTAGAAGTAGCGACAAAATTGCAGCAAAGGTGGTCAAATCTCTAAACATGAGCTTTGCACTAGAAGAATTGGGGTTCACTATCCTATTTTTTCGGGATAGAGGCTGAAAGGACAAGAACCACTTTGCATCTGTCCCAAATTAAGTAAGATTCAGGATATTATGAAGAAAACCAATATGATTCACTGCAAAGAGTGTCCCATTCCTATGTGCATAAGCTATAAGCTCTCCAAATCTGAAGGCCAACTCTTCTCAGATCCTACATTGTACAGAAATACAACAGGCTTTTTGCCATATGTAACTTCGACAAGGCCTAAGATTGCATTTGCAGTGAATAAGCTAAGTTACTACTTTGAGAATGAAACTGTGGTGCATTGGAGTGGCTGCGAAAGACTCCTAAGAGACTTACAAGCTACAAGCAATTTAGGCCTTGTACTTGATACAAAAGGAAGATTTGAAGTGACTGATTTTACATAGGCATACTAGGGTTGTGAGGTTGATGACAGAGAATTAGTAGGAGGGTATTGTGTTTACTTGCGAGGAATCTCTTGGAGTTCTAAGAAACAAAAAAGTGGGGCCAAGATCAAGTACATAAAGTAAGTGTAGGGCTATGGCAAATGTATGAGCTGAAATGGCCTGGACAAATTCAGTGTGGAGTGAATTGAATATAAAGCTAAGCAACATGCCAGTGATCTGGTGTAATAACCAGGGGCTGTAGCATTGACAGCCAATCCAGTATTCCATGGAAGAGCAAAGCATGTTGAACTTGATGGGTATTTTGTAAGATAGAAAATCTCAAATAAAGAGGTTGAAGTGAGATATGTTCCAACAGCAGAAGAGATTGCAGATATCTTCACTAAAGCCTTGACTATTTACAAATTTGAATATCTAAGAGACAAGCTTGATATCCTTAGAGACACTCAGGCTGAAAAGGGATGAAAAGAGGATTGACGAAGCAATTCTTTACTAAGGAAGGCCAGCACAGTTCAGCAGAGTGAACTGCCACTAGTGCTGACCTGCAAATCTCATAGGATGCAGTTAGTTCATGCTTACTGTTTCCAAAAATCAAAGTCTTAAATTAAAGAAACTCTTAACTGACTTTCCCTCTAATTTCTGCGTGTATACCTACTGCCTTGTATCTCAGTTTTTGTTACCGAAAAAAAAAAAAAAAAAAAAGTCAGTTGAGTTTTAGAAAATTTGAGCTCTCTGATTTTTCTTCTTAACTCTCAAAATCCCTCAATTTCTGTTTTATTTCTATAGAAAATTAAGCAATAAATAAATCACGTCCGGGTTACTGAAACCTGTTAAAAGGAATCATTCAAGAACTATAAAATGAACCCGTAAAGCACAACACAACCACAGTAATGGACTTACAGAGTTAGAGGTTACTAAATCAGGTATCTTCTTATTCAAAAGAATTTTCTCCTCCTTTGTAAACAACTTACGTGGACCTGCTTATTTCGGATTCTTTGGCTCCAATCGCTCGCTCGAAGACACATTCACATTTGCTTCATCTTCTTCGGACTCTTTATCATCACGAAAACGTTGAGGGTTATCAAGAACCACCGGCTTCACCTGAGCCAATTTAGCTTTCTTGTAATCCAAGTATTCCTGCAAATTTAAACTCTTCAAAGGAACATAGCCTTGTTTCCTCTTCTCAACTCGGCTACCAAATTCCATTTCCTGCCTAATCTTGCGCTTATCTTTCTTCGTCAGGTTAATTTCCTCTTGAACTTGTCTCCATTTCTCAGGAACCAAATTCTCACCTTCGACTTCCACAGATTTTTTCTTGTTTTTCCGTTTAGGTTTGTCTGAGTCGGAGTTTTTGCTAAGCTGGCATCGTTTTGAAGGTAAGGGTCCTCAAACACGCCGTCCTCGAAGACTAAACAGTCGCCGATTACACGGTCTTCAAGTTCGAGGCTGTCGTTTTGAAGAAGGTAAGAAGAAGATTCAGAAGGGAAGAGGGAGTAGAGTCTTTTTGTACGGAAATTAAAGTTCTGTGGTGAAGAAGAAAGCTTGTGGGAAAATGAAAGAAAAGAGTGAGGAAGAAGATATGAGAGTTTGGGGTTACAGTAGGGGTTCAGTAGAGTTGGGAGTGACACTGACATTGTTAAGTTCTTCCCCCGTTGATCAGTTGGATCGGTCTGTTGGGCCTCGAGTAAATTTAATTGGGCCACTTTTGTTTTTGATGAATGTTTGAAATTCATCAACAACACCCCTATAATAATCCCTTAAAGTTTGAAATCTGTCTAATACAACCCTATCATGCGAAGAGACTGGTGATGGTGGTGGCAGCGATGATCGACAGCTAATCAAGGTTTGGAATCATGGGGCTTTTGATGTATAGGTGCCAACGAATCAGATGGTGGTGCTAAGGAGTTCCATCGGCGCCGAAAATCGCCGGAATCAACAAAAGAAGTCCGACAGTAGCGTGAACTTTAGGTGGACGACGAGCGACGAAGGCTGGACAACGGCCACTAAAAATGGCTGGGTTTTGTCGTGGAGATGCCCTCAAGTCTAATGGTGATGTTTTCTCCCTCGACCGATGCCGGAATCCAGCTGGATTGAGCTGAGATTTGACCGCGATTCGACACTATTCCAACGGTCCAACTGCAATCCAATCTGGTTTGAATGAAATTAACGGTTTTTAAAGGATACCGGACCAAATATGCCATCGATTACCGATCGAACCGGTCCGACCGGACAGTTCGGTCCAATCCGATTTTCAGAACATTGAAGTAAATACCACAAACATTATAATTTACTCATAATAGGCAAACACTAGAAGTTCTATGAGCTACATTCATAATAAGTAAACGCCACAAACATTATGATCTACATTCATAACAATCGTATCTGGCTCATGAAGTATGAATTCAACTGAGAGCTTTGCTAAACCAGTTGAATTCATACTTCATGAGCCAGATACGATTGTTATGAATGTAGATCATAATGTTTGTGGCGTTTAATTATTATGAATGTGGCTCATACAACTTCTGGTGTTTGCTTATTATGAGTAGATTATAATGTTTGTGGTATTTACTTGCTTCGCATCCTAGTATCATGCATACGGTGATGATTGCATCTCAAATTGTCAGTGCTGTAAAGCAAGGATTTTGTTGCTGGTGTGTGAATCAAATTGCTTATTAGTGCATTTGGTCTAATCGTATGGAACCCAATTATGTGTTACATTCATTAGTTATACGTTGATTGTATCAACGTGAAATCAGTAATATCAAAGTATTGTTTTACTGGTACATTAATGTGAAACTTGAAAAATATGCTAAAAACACGAAGACTTGAATATGTGAGGATTAATAGAAAATTACCTATAGTGAAGATTTTAAAACTTGAACTGCATATTACTCACTAAATAATTCAACACAGGATAATATTGTTACAAGTTTTAGCCCATATCCACTTAAATAAGGGAAAAACAAAAGTGTTCATCCATAACCCTATGGGGTTTAGCGGTAAAATAGGTTTGTTCTATTTTTTTAGTTTTAACATAATGGTTTGTTGGGTCTTTTGGGTTTATAGGGTGTTCAATGGATCTTAGCGATTGATTAAGGCGCACAAGAGCTGGTCATCTTTTTTGACTTTTGACCCATTGCCATTTTAAAACTCTATCTCACCAGCTTAGACACTGATGCCAAATTAAAATCTCTATTTTAAAACTCCGACCGGTTCGACCGGTAGCCGACCTTTACTTCGGGTCAGGTTAACATAAAACCGAAAATGTTAATAAATCCGTTTTGGACAGGTAATGGACCGATGGAACAATACAAAACCGTCGATCCGATCGGACGGAGCTTAAAACGGTTAGTCTAATCCAAAAGTTTCATATTCCTAATTTCTAAACCAATTTCAACACCGTTTCATTATCTTCAATTCTTCACTACTTTCTCTAAAATCTACTGGTAAAGAAGAAGAAGTAAGGGGAGGGAAAGGAAGAAAAAAGGGAAGAGGAGACATGAGAAAGAGTCAGGAAGAGAAGGAAGAAAGAAAAGAGGAGATGAAGAGAAAGAAAAGGAAGAAGAAAGAGAAAAGGAGAGAAAAATTACAGTAGAGGAAGAAGAAAGAGGCGAAGAAGAAAGAGAGAAGAAAGTGACCGGGAGTGATGGGGAGAGAGAGAGAAAAAGGAGAAAGGAAGAAATTGATGGGGGAAGTAATGGCCTGATGGGGAGAGAGAAAAAAAGTGAAAGAAGGAAGTGCTGGAGAGAAAAAATAATTAATAATAAAATCAGAGGGTACATTTGCTTTATTTTAAACTTATAAGGGCTTATAAGTACATTTTAGACATGTATTTATTAGTTTTTAAACTTATAATAATTAATAAATTATTTAAAGATAGGACTGTTATATACCGGTTAGACCGATTGGACCGGTCAACCTGTGAATCGGCTCCTTAACTAGGTCAAGGAACGATCCGGTTTTTAAAACAATGATTAAAATTTCTAACTAAATAATTAGATTTTCTTTTGACAAACATTCTATTTTATTCACCTATTAATAATTATAATTATAATAGTCAGTAATCTAATTTTCTTTTTTGAGTTTTACAAAGCAATATTTTCGTCGTACAATAATATAAACTTTCTTTCAACACAAATTTTCAACGAAAATCTATAATGCAAATTGTTAATCTTCTAATCAATAATGATTCATTGAAACAATGAAGAGGGCTAAATTGAAGTCATTGACTTGGAGCCCACTCTGACCGCAAAAAACGCGTTTGCAAAATTGTTTGATTGAAAATGACTTTCGGGTCTTCAAAGAAAACAGTACAATGTTTCATCGATTTTGAAATTTCTAGTGAGCCTCTTATTATTATGCGAGTGAATGACTTTTTCCCACCCAAGGTTAGCTTTAATGACACTTTTTCGTCCAAAAAGTTTTAAAATATTATTTTTTCACCCAAAATTAATATTTTATTATTACACAAAACCAATTTCAACGGCAAAATTTCTTTCTGCCACTACTATTTTAACCTTTGGTCTTTTCTCTGCAAAATCCCGCATATTCATATCACGAAAATCAACTATTTCTAATCATTTTGTACGTATATTTAGCTGGTATATGTAGAACAATTTCTAATTATATTCATCAAAGTAATAATGAAGTTTCTCTACAAAGAACAAAATTGTAAAATTTTTATGTGTAGAAAGGGACGTCAGTGATAAAAATTTATTGTAAAAGCAGAACCACCTATAAGAGGATAATCTTAACCCTATTAGCAAAGACTTTGACTAACGTGTCAACTACGTTATAGCATTTGGTCAAATGTCCTACTCTGCAAAGAATTAGACTTCCATTGTTTAACATAACATCATTTTCCTAGTGGAAAATTAGGTGTATTTATTTTCTACATGTTCAAAGGGCAAGTTGCAGAAAATTTATGCGTAGAATTTCTCAACAAACAACGAAGCTGGAATTGGAGACTTTTCAAGCACCAATATCTTGAAAGTTACAAGATCATGACTATACACCTATGTATGGAGTTGCGTTCACCATACGATAAACATTCAAGTTGTCACCTTCATGTTAGCATCTGTATCCATCAGACTCCATTCACCTGTAGATATTAGAAAACTATATAGAGTAATACTACAGACACCGAAATTTTACACTTAATTTTTGTATCGAAGGATATAACAAATAGTTAGACGCGACCACACTGGAGTCTTTCGTGAAGAAACGACCGTCCAACATTTATGGATGCCCGCTCATATTTAATGGACTCCCGTTCATATTATATGGACGGGTGTCCATTAACTATGGACGAGATGGACGCCCGTCCATCTTATATGGACGGGTGTCTATATAAGGTGGATGCCTGTAAAAAAAATTTTAAAAAATTTTACATTCAGTGTATAGGCGTCCTTTTTAGATGGACGCTTGTCCATTGTTTAATTTAAAATGAAATATTTATTTTTAAAGTGTAAAATTTTTAAATGAAATAAAAAAAAAATTTGATTTTAAGTAAAAGAATGGACGTGCAGTTGGACATTGTCTGAGCATTTAATCTAAAAAAATTTGAAAATTAAAAAAAAAAAAAATTTGAGAATGGACTGGCGCCCACTCATTTGGATGCCATTCTCAAATTTTTTTTTCATTTATAAACAAAATGCAAAGCAAGAGAGAATAAAACATATTTTGGGAGGCTTAAATTTTTAAACATTTTAATTGAAAATTTAAAAGAAATTTTTTTTTAATTAAACTAAAATTTGTTAATATTGAAAGATGGACGCCCATAAACAATTTAGACCAAATATTTTTTTAGTTTAAACTATGAATAATATGGACGGGAGACCATTTCAAATGAATGATCGTCCAAGCTGTAGCTTTTATAGGGTTAAGACTATCCTCTTATGTGAGTGGTTCTGCTTCTACAACAAATTTTCGTCACTTAGCTCCCTTTCTCTTAAATCTTTACCATGTTTAATGGCTGAATACGAGCCAAGCTGAACACCTTGGTGCTCAAGTTTGGCTCATGCAAAATGTATCGAGTTCGAGCTCGAGCTCGAGCCCGACGAGCTCTAAAACAAGGCTTGAGATCGAGCTCGAAATGAGATGCTAAGCTCGAGATCGGCTCTTTCACTTTTTCCTCTTTCTCTTCAAAAGATTAAGTTCTTTGCTCACACTCTCTGTCTCCAAAATCAAATTCCCTTATGCCATCAAAATTACAATACACCCATCTACCAAAATACCCAACAAAAATTTCACATCAAAATTGCATCTATAATTATAAATAAAATTTGTACCATTTAACAAACAAATCACATCCTCTCTGTCCCTAAAAATTAATTTTATTGACTCAAATCCATCATAAAATTAATTCAACAAAACAAACCCTTTTATGAAATGGCTACTCTCAATCACTCCAACATCGTAAACTTTGAATAGACATTGACTCTTCACTATTGTGAGTGAAACATTTCGGAGAAGAAAAGCTACCTTGGAAAAGGGAGGAGCGAAATAGGATTCGCCAGCCAAGGTGGAAGAGCTAAAGGAAGAAGAAGGAAAGAATAAAGAAAGGGGAAGAAGAAGAAAGGAGAAAAGAAAAAAGAAGGAAAGTGTCTGTTGAAGAAAGCAGAAGGAAAGTGACGGCTGTTGGAGAAAGGAGAAGGAAGGTGTGGCTGTTCAAGAAAAATATGTTAGCTTTTGGAATTAAAACAATTTATATATAAAATGATAAATTCCTATACCCCCCTCATGCTTTAAAAACTTGCACCCCATACTTGAAAAACTTACACTTATACCCTTTCAAGCCCATAAAAGTTCGCAAGCCTATCAAGCCGAGCACTCAGTGGCTCGGCTCGGCTGAAATGAACACGCTTGAGCTCGGCTTGGCTACACCCCTAAATTCTAATTTAAGCCTTAACATGTTTAAGATGAAAAATAAGATGAACTTAAAATGTACAACATTCACGTAAGAGGTTCCTAAGTATGGAGTAAATATTAATTCCACAATAAACTTACGAAAGGGGTATAAATGCATTAGCGACACATTAGTGAGATTCCAAAAATATAATATTGTAGTAACATATAATAATAATACTAATATGATCGAAATACATGTATAGGAAAAGAGGGAGTTTCCATGAAAATGAGAGATGCAAAATGGGAATTGGATTATGAAATCAAAGTATAGTTATTTTTTAAAATATTAAAAATAAATAATTTTTTTAGTTAAAAATAATAACAATTTGATTACTTTTAGAATATTTCATAAATAATTATCTGATAAAGCTTTGGTGCACCCTAAATGAGTTTCTATTCCACTAAAATCAATATTATAGATGATGAAATTGTTTGATTTCGAAGTGTACATATTAAAGATAATTAAAAAAATTTAAATAAAAAGGAGAAAAACTAGTTTTAAAATTGAATAAAAAACTGACAAAAAAATCTGACATAAAAGAAAGAACAACAATTATTATTTAAAAATTTAAAAATATCAAATTAAAAAAAAAAGACGTTTATTTATTAAAATTGTTATTAATGTCACTTCACAACTTTTCTTTTCTTTTTTTTTTTTTTTTTTTTTTTTTTTTTTTTGCCTTGGTTGGTCACATATTAACTAATGTCGTAAAGTATTATTATTCGGTAATTAACATATAAACATACATAATTTGGTGGAGTTTATAATAAAAAAATAATTAATATGACTTTGGTATATATTAAAAAAAAAAAATAATAAGTTGTATCATACATAAGAAGCACGTCAATTCTTGCCATTAATGTGGATACTAATGTTTCTTGTCCTCGAGCAATGATGGATGCAAGTATGCTTAGACGTATTAGACTTGAGTTAAAAGCTTCTCTATCTAATTGACAAATTAATCGCTTATATAGTTGAAAATTGCTAGGAACACTAATGCTTTGCGCCTAATTTTTACATCGAACGACGTATTCACTGAATCAGACGAGTCACGTATCACGTTAACAAATATTTCGTTAATGAACGACCGTCCATCAAATATCAATGACCGTCCATTGTTATTAGACGACCGTCCATTATTATTGGATGGCCATTCATTTGAAATGAAATCTCGTCCATATTATTTATAGTTTAAACTAAAAATAATTTGGCCTAAATTGTTTATGGGCGCATGTCCTCTTATGAGGACGGGCGTCCATCTTTCAATATTAATAAATTTTAGTTTAATAAAAAAAATTCTTTTAAATTTTCAATTAAAATGTTTAAAATTTTAGGCCTCCCAAAATAGGTTTTATTCTCTTTTGCTTTGCATTTTGTTTATAAATGAAAAAAAAAAAAAAATTGAGAATGGCATCCAAATTAGTGGATGCCAGTCCATTCTCAAAAAAAATAATTTTTGTGGTTTTCAAATTTTTTTTAGATGAAATATAAGATTAAATGCTCAGACAATGTCCAACTGTGCGTCCATTCTTTTGCTTAAAATCAAATTTTTTTTCTTTTATTTCATCTAAAAATTTTACACTTTAAAAATAAATATTTCATTTTAAATTAAACAATGGACAGGCATCCATCTAAAAGGGACGCCTGTCCACTGAATGTAAAATTTTTTAAAATTTTTTTGACGGGCATCCACCTTATATAGACACCCGTCTATTGTAAATAGACACCCTGTTAGTAAACGGTCTCGTATATGCAACGGAAACAAAACAAATAATATAACAGGATCGTTTACATGAGCCAAGATCAAGGGTATAATTTTACAATTTATATTAAAGCAAGAATCTGCAGAAATATTAAATATGAGTTAAGAAACCATACGCACGTTTAGAGGCTCCACCACGATTATCTTTGAACGTTTTGCTACCGATCCAAGTGTAGGATCAAACCTGCATAGTTCACACGAAAACAATCTCAAAAAGAACTAAGGAGGGATTTGCTAGATCCTCCTTAGCCTTAAGAATCAAGAAAACAAATCAAATGAATTGATTTTGGGCAAAAATTGGGTTCTACCGTGGGAGTGTTAAATTGGGGCTGTGTGTTTTTGGTTTTCAAAGAAAAAATATGTATCATTTAATTAACACACTTTTCTTTTTATAGTAAAAACAATTTGCCCTAATCCCATACGGAATAGGCTTGGGCTTCAACCCAAACGCCCCATGTTGCCAAACACTCCCAATTTGATTTATTTTATTGTACATCATTATCTCAATTAAAATCAATTAATATATATTTAAATATATATTAACATTTAACAATAATGATAATATATTTAAATATGTGCGAACACACATTTAAACGTAATTTTATTTATTTAATTTTTCTAACAAATTAAATAAAGGCTACGACTTCAGCAAATTTAATTGCACTGTGAAATTGCCAAAATACCCTTTCGCCTTAAAAGACGAAAACGCCCTTCTTTCTTTTTGGATCTTAAATTATCTTCTATGTGTGTGACCCATAGGCTCCTCATCATATCGACAGTGTATAGTATCACGATTAACACCAATTAATCGTCTCACTAATACACAAACCAAGATTGGCCCCTGGCAAAACATCATGGCCACCCGATAGATTCGGATTCAGCAAAGTAGCTACATGTCAACGATATGGTTACCGTGCAATCCGATCCTTTCATCATACATTATCTCGACGAGACAAAGGCATAGAAATAGTGTCAACCTTCGGTTACTCTCGATATTATTTATTCAGCTTCTGGACCAATGACCCGTATTATAAACTGGATAGAGCAACAACTCAATCCCACTGTGGCCACAGTTTTAGTGTCATTGCCATATACTGAATTGCGCCGTGAGATAACTTTCTCCCATACCTAGGAGTGATGAATCCTCTGTCAATCCACCATAGTCTTGATACACTCCTTGATGCAGCCAATTACCACCGTATTGATAGCTCTGAAAAGAACTGCGTTAGGCTAGTGTCAAACTACACCAATCGGTGCACAAGGCGCTCTGGTGATCTCAAGTCTAAGGATCACATGCACCACCATTCGTTAAAGGATTTGTTCCATAGACACTGGGGTTACCATCCATATGGAATCCTCTGGTGGGTCAGTCCAGTGAACTTGCTGCGGTGTAATCGCCTACAAAGAAACACCCATGTGTTGCACCAGGTTGTCACTAAACAACCTTGATAAGTGAGATCAGTCCCTGCCTTTCGACAAGGTCGTTCAACACTATGATAGCCTTACCGTATTATTTGTGCCCTTACTTTAGAATAATACTAGGGCTACGGACGTTTCTAGAATGGCCATCATATGTGCTCATAGGGTTCTCACTATCAAGATTTGAAACACTTGATACCTTCGTCACGGTTCTACCATTATAAGGACATATATCAATTCATATTGCAATAATAATGATTTACGCGATATAGAATAAAATGCCTTTTATTGATGAATGAACATTATTACAAAGAGTCAATTCTACAATAATTGACTAGCTCTAGGGCACTAGCTCTAGGGCACCTACTCTAACACACCCGTCCATATAAGATGGACGGGCATCCATTATTTTTCTTTTAAAATTTTTTGGACGGGCGTCCATCTCGTCTATAGTAAATGGACACCCGTCCATATAATATGAACGACAGTCTATTAAATATGGGCAGGCATCCATAGATGTTGGACGGTCGTTCATTCACGAAAGACTCCAGCGTGGTTGAGTCTAACTGGTTGCTATATCCTTCGATACAAAAATTCGGTGTAAAATTTCGGTGTCTGCAGCATTACTCTATATAGTTTTCTAATATCTACAAGTGAATGGAGTCTGATGGATACATATGCTAACATGAAGGTGACAACTTGAATGTTTATCGTATGGTGAACGCAACTCCATACATAGGTGTATAGTCATGATCTTGTAACTTTCAAGATATTGGTGCTTGAAAAGTCTCCAATTCCAACTTCGTTGTTTGTTGAGAAATTCTACGCATAAATTTTCACAACTTGCCCTTTGAACATGTAGAAAATAAATACACATGTTCTTCCACTAGGAAAATGATGTTATGTTAAATAATGGAAGTCTAATTCTTTGCAAAGTAGGACATTTGATCAAATGCTATAACGTAGTTGACACGTTAGTCAAGGTCTTTGCTAATAGGGTTAAGATTATCCTCTTATGGGTGGTTCTGCTTTTACCATAAATTTTCATCCCTCACGTCTCTTTCTACACATAAAAATTTTACAATTTTGTTCTTTGTAGAGAAACTCTACACATAAAATTTCTACAATTTGCCCCTAGATCATGTGGATCGATGAAGCAACAACTTCTAATTATATAGAAAAAGAAAAGAAGACCTTTGATTATTAAGTCTAAGTCAAAATTAATAAAAAGCGCGGGAGGCGCGGGAGGGAAGGGATGGATCGATGAAGTGAAAATTTTAAGAAGTTATTTGCGAAGCAACATAGAAGATTCTTGGTTTCTTCTTTGTAGAGTATGTGACGAGAGAAAAAGAGGAGAAATTATGTGACTTTTTCACTTTATTGCCCAGAAAATTCCTGTATAATTTAAGGAGAAAAAAAAAAAAGAGTTATTTTATATGTTCAAGAGAGTATTATTTATTAATTAGTATATAAAATTTTCATAGATAAAAATCATATATATTATCAAAGTCTAAGTCAAAAAGAGAAAAGCAAGATTAACTTAGAAAAGAAGGGGCTGAACCAGACTTTAATAAAAGCTATTGCGAAATTCCATGGAAAGCTCTTTATATATTCTGTAGAGAATGTAAAAGAGAGTATAAGTAAGAGAAGAACTCCGTTGAGTTCATCACTTTGTAACGCAGAAAGCTCCTCTTCCTTCCCATTGAAAACACAACTAATTGCTTTCTTTGAAGCTCTTATATCAAACTATACTCATCAATATTCTGTAAGTTTCTTCTCTACTTTCTATTTTTAATTTGAACATAATTAATTTATTAGAAGCATACAGTTCTATATTTTTTTAAACAAGCTGAGTATCTATGAATTTAATTTCGTTCCGTAATCTCTTGCAGCAAAATATATTCATCGATCTATGTTTAGTTTCATCTCGTCTAGTGATTAGACCAGTCGTTGCTGTTGTGCTTTCTTTTAGGTTTTAATTAATATTTGTTTTCTTATAAATGTAATGTTTGTGCGTGAACTACTTGTTTCGCCCTTACTCGTTTAACGTCAAATGGAATTTGGGAGTATATGCTAGTTTTTAAAATACTAGGACTTAGAAGATCGACATCCTAGGGGGTAAATGTAATCATAGATGAAGTAGAAGCTTTAATAAAAAGGTTAGGATGAAACAGCTTGGAAGGGTCTTTATTTTTATTATTTTTTCTCTATGTGAAGAGAGAAAAAGAGAAAAAATTTCTTGAGTTCATCACTTTATATAACACAGAAAAGTTCTCTGCTTTCCTATCAAACCACAACCAATTAGCTTTCTTTGAAGCTCTTTATGTTAAATTCTGTAAGTTTGTTCTGTTTTTATTTTAATTTTAAGTATATGCATGATTATGCACCTGATGTAGGATTTTCGAGAGTGGAATAGAATAATTAGAAGCACATAATTTTTTTTTTTTTTTTAAATAACGGAAGCTGAGCATATATGCTTTTAATTTTAATCCTTAACTTCTTGCTAACATAATTTATTCATATAAGTTTAATTTCTCAATAGATTTTATACAATATCAAAGTTGAAAACTATATGAGATGCATGCATTTTTGTTTAAAAAATGCATGCATCTCATAAATATATAAATGGTAAAGGAGAAATTAATTCCTTATTTTTTCAATTCTATCAGGGGGCATAGACGACACGTGTAACTTGGGAAAAATTAGCTTGGATCAATCAATCGTATTGCTTCTATGAGTATCCAAACAGCTTCTTCTTCAGGTAATCATATTTGTTCTTCCCGTTGGAACTATGACGTCTTTATAAGCTTTAGAGGTGAAGATACTCGGAAGAGTTTCACAGATCATCTATATGCTGCTTTGACTTGAGAAGGAGTTAATGTTTTTAGAGATGCCGAAGAACTTGATAGAGGAAAACTCATTTCATTGGAGCTCCTTCGAGCAATTGAAGAATCAAGATTTTCGATTATCGTCTTCTCAAGAGACTATGCTAATTCCTCTTGGTGCTTGGATGAAATTGCTAAGATTGTTGAATGTAAGAACACAATGGGACAAAATGTTTTTCCCATTTTTTATGATGTTGATCCATCCACGGTAAGGAAACAAACAGGGACGTTTGAGGAAGCTTTTGCTAAGCATGATAAGGAGAATAAACAAAATGTTCAAATATGGAGGAATGCTTTAAAAGAGGTTGCCGATCTCTCTGGATGGGATGCAAAAAACAGGTAATAGTTTTTCTTTTTCATGTTTATGAATGTGTCATAATATTTTTTTATTGTAATTAACCAATTATTAAAAGATCAATATTTTCATTAGACTATGGTGATTGCTTGATTATTCTTTAAAAAAATCTCTTCTATTAACTACCAATCATGTCCTTATATTTACTCAATTCAAAGTTTAAGAGACGTTGGTCCTACATTAAATAGCTGACCGTACATGTATAATATGATAGCAATAGTAACCCATAATTCAGAGTAAACTATATAAAGAAAGGAGAAGAACTCTTGGTACTTGTAAAGTTATATAGTAATTTTTTCTCATACATTGATTGATCACAACTATTGTTCTTTTTCATTTGCAGATACGAATCAGAACTCATACATGATATTGTCAAAGAAATATCAATTAAATTAAGTCCAACAACATTGATGCCTTGTGAGGGCCTAGTAGGAATAAATTCTCGCCTTGAGGAACTGAAGTTGCTGATAGGTACTGGGTCTAATGATATTCGCATGATAGGTATATGGGGAATGGGAGGAATAGGCAAGACAACAATTGCAAAAGGTTTTTGGAACTTGTTTTCATGTCAATTTGAAGTGACTGCTTTTCTTGCCGATGTCAGGGAAATTTCAAGAAAAAAAGGCCTAGTTACTTTTCAAAGTCAACTTCTGGGAGGAGATACTAACATATGCAATAAGTATGATGGAATTAATGAGATAAAGAGAAAGTTGCGTCACAAAAAAGTTCTTGTTGTTGTAGATGATGTGGATCATATTGACCAACTAAACAATTTAGTTGGAAAACGTGAATGGTTTGGTTTAGGAAGTAGGATCATAATAACAACAAGAGATAAACATTTGTTGATGACTCACAAGGTTGATAAAGTTTATGAAGCTAAAGAACTAAATTGTGATGAAGCTCTTGAACTCCTTATCTCAAAAGCCTTTGAAAACCAACAGCCTTCAGAAGACTATTTGGAGTTGTCCCAACATGTTGTAAGTTATGCTGGTCGTCTTCCATTAGCTCTCAAAGTTTTGGGTTCATTTTTGCTTGGTAGAACTGTAGATGAATGGACAGACACGCTAAAAAGACTCAAAAGAGATCCTAAGAAGGAGATTTTGGATGTACTTGAAATAAGTTTTGATGGTTTAGAAGAAACTGACAAGAAAATATTTCTTGATATTGCATGTTCTTTTAAAAGACAGAGGAGAGAATATGTAACAAGAATTTTGGATGGTTGTGGTTTTAACCCAACTATTGGATTAAGTGTTCTCCTTGAAAGATCTCTTATAACTATTTCAGATTACAATGAAATAGGGATGCATGATTTGTTACAGGAAATGGGTCGACAAATTGTTAAGAGAGAATCCATAAAAGAGCCTGGAAAACGCAGTAGATTATGGGATGAAGAGGATATTCGTCATGTTCTAACAACGAACACGGTACACACCTAGTGAGAAATATTTTTTTTCCTTCAATTTTTAACCAATTTTATCTATATGTATATATAGTTTTATCTTTGTCTCCAATTTTGTTTGTCACTTATATTTTTTATCTTAATTCTTTAGGGGACTGAGCTAGTTGAAGCCATAACACTTGAAACAGAGTTTGGAACAGAGCTCAATGTAAATGCAAGTGCTAAAGCCTTTTCAAAGATGACCAACCTAAGATTACTCAAGATTAGAGGAGTACAACTTCCGGAAGGTCTTGAGTATCTTTCCAATCAGTTAATATTACTTGATTGGCATGGATTTCCTTTGGAATCATTGCCATCAAATCTTCAGTTGAATAAACTTGTTGAACTTAAAATGGACGGTAGCCGCATTAGACAACCATGGAAGGTGAACAAAGTAAGATAATTCACTTACACTTTTTTTTGTTTTTAATAAATAATTATTGAATATTTTTATGCATTCATCCTTTAATTAATGTGGTAACTAACCTAAGAAATGCGTTTTTTTCTTTTGTTTCTTCAATTTTAACAGCCTTTCAACATGTTGAAATCAATTAGTTTCAGCTTCTGCGAGAGCTTGATCAAAACACCAGATTTCACAGAGATCCCAAATCTTGAGAAGTTGACTCTTAGGGGATGTTCAAGATTGAATGAGATTCACCCATCTTTACTAGCTCATGAAAAGATTAAAAATATGGATCTGGGTTATTGTTTAAGTCTCGAAACTCTTCCAAGCCAGATTCATATGGAATCTCTTGGATGTCTTGATCTTGGTGGTTGCTCAAAATTGAAGAGGTTTCCAGAGATTATAGGAAGTATGGAGTGTCTCTTTGCGCTTTTTTTAAATGATACTGCTATTAAAGAATTGCCTCTGTCTATTGGGCTTCTATCTGAGCTTCTAGTATAGGACTTGGATGAATGCAAAAATCTTTCCAGTCTTGCAAGTAATGACTTGAAATCTCTTCAACACTTGTATATGTCTCATTGTTCAAATCTCATGACTTTTTTTCCATCTAATTTGTGTCATGTTAGATGGCTGTATCTTCGTGATTGTAATCTTGGGGATGGGGCAATAACCAGTGATTTGCTTGGAAGCTTCATCTCATTGGAGAAATTAGATCTAAGCCAAAACAATTTCGTTTCGTTACCTGCTAGCATCAATCGTCTTTCTAACCTTAGAGCTCTTAGGTTGAACTGTTGTAGGAGGCTTCAAATTCTGCCAGAACTTCCTTCCAATATATGTATACTTAGTGTAAGCGGTTGCATTTCCCTGGAGAGATTATCTAATGCATTAAGATTATGCAATTCGAATTTGTCAAAAATTTCATCTCACAATTGCTTGAAACTCGATGGTAGTGGTGAGGCATTTTCAATTATGAAGGAACACCTCAAGGTCTGTCACTTTCTCTCTCTTTTTCGAATTAGATTTTTTTTTTTTTAATTTTATCCGATATTTCCCAAACTTTTAGAGATCTTGTATTATCTGTCTAATTTTATTTACATACATATGGTCACGATTTTGCTTTTATCATTATTATTAGTAGTAGTATTATTACATTTCCTTTCTGCAATTAATAACCGAATAAATCCTTGTATTTACATTATGCAACATGTCTATTTTTTCCTATCTCATAGAAGCTTTGTTTTATTTTGGGTACAGCTGACAAATTCAAGTAAAACATTTAGCATGGTTGTTCCAGCAAGTGAAGTTCCAGAGTGGTTCAAGCATAAGAGTGACGGTGATTCAATAAAAATAGAAAAGCCGCCAGATTTGAACAAGAATGATAGCAAGTTGGTGGGATATGTTGCGTGCTCTACATTTAAGATTTCAGGTCACACTATAGATGGCAACGAGCGTCACCTTTCGTATCATGTGACTGGGGATTTTTCCGAAAATGGTCATCAGCCAGTGTGGTTTGATGTTGACTCGCGCCCGGCTGAGTTAGATCATCTTTGTCTACTCTATTTGCCTGGTGAGAAAATCAAACGATTTAATAGTCCCGAGTTCGAAATTTGGTTATCGGATTGGGGATCACCCTCAAAGTGCCCAGAAGATGTGAAGGTGAAAAGGGTTGGAGTCCATCCTGTGTATGAGAATGAAGATTTTGTTGAGTTTCCTTGATCAAGATTTTGTGGTGCCAAGGCCTTGCTGTCAATGCTGCATTGTGTTTATGCTGTTTATTTGAGAGTTATGATTGTGTTAATTTTATATGTTGTAACTTGTTATCAGATAATTAACTTTTTCTTTTATTTATTTATTTATTTATTATTATTATTTGAGGATGGACGACGGAGAATAAATTGAGACAACATTCGTCTTTGGCCTTCGTTCTGGTAAGACACTAACACAAGCAATAGCAACCTCCACGACTGCAAGCATCTGGTTTTTTGATAGCAAGTGAAGTTGCGTTGATATTAATATCTTCATGTTCCCAGTTGGGTAACACCAACTTGGCTAACTCAGTACCCTCGCTAATTGGAGGTTTTCTGGTCAGCAACTCCAGGAGAATAACTCTGAAGCCGTAAACGTTCCCAGCCGCTGTTACTCCCATCGTGTAAGCATACTCTACAATATCTCAAATACAAAAAACTAAAACAGAAAATTAGTAATCTATCTGATTGCAGATTTATGAATGATAAAAAGAATAAAGATCATGAGTAATGAGATCCAAGGGTAAGTATCTTGAAATGGTGATGCTAATATGCCTAAAAGAATATGTTATCACCTATTTTACCTTTTTCAGATTTGAGACAGGTTTACGAATTGCTAAATCGTACGTTATGTGCTAAATTATGCATCAAATATGTGTAACAAATGTATATGATAGCCAACGTGCCTAAGAATTTTCGTAAATGTAAAAGCCATACCCAATTTGAGCAATTCTTTAGCTATAAAAGCAAACGAGAGAGTTTACCTGGAGGAATATAACGGACAGAACCAGCAAGCGTGGAAAGACTGCCAGTCCTCTTTGAGGGGTCAATCACTTTGCAGAGTTCAATATCTCCAAGGTGTGGTTCTTTCAGTGACTTAAGCATAATGTTTTTACTTGAAAGATCAAGGAGGAGAATTGGACCAGAGGTGTATCCTAACTAACTGATTGCTGCTCAGATTCAAAGCAATCTGCAATTTCACTGGCAACGATGGAATTTTGCCACCTAGCTTATTTTCTCCAAGTTGGAGTTCTATCAAAGAATTCATGTTCCTGATAGAGTCGGGTATGGAACCACTGAGATAGTTATTTTGTAAGTTCAAGTTTGTAAGCTCTTGCAACTTGGAAAAGGGAAAGAAGGTATTGAACCAGTCAGCGAATTCCAGCTAATGTTTAATTGAGAAAAAGTCTTGGGAAAACTGAACAGGGATGTCTCCACTGAGGTTGTTAAGTTGGAGCTTCATAACTTGAAGACTGCTGAGATTACCCAACTGTGCCGGCAATGAACCATTCAGTTTATTTTGAGCCAAGTTCAACAACGTCAAAGTTTGGTAATCACCCAATTCTCAAGCTATTGTTGTTCAGCTCCAAGTCAGTCAATTTTTCCAGAGTTGCAAAATTCGCCGAAGGGATCACACCATTGAGTGAATTGCTTCCTAATCTCAACCTGACCAAGCTCGGAGACATTTTATCTGGTATTGAACCCTCTGGGGAATTATAAGACAAATCCACAGTCTGCAAATTTGTAAATGACAAAAAGTCTTATGGAATAGACCCTGTCAACTTATTATAACTAAGGTCTAAATTCTTCACATATCTTGTGAGTCCACTAGGAATTGAACCAGTAAAATTGTTCTGATTGGCTGCAAGCCGTGACAGGGTTGATATACTTGAAAAATTTGCTGGAATTCCACCATCTAACATTTTCAGAGAGAGAATTAGAACTTCCAACTTGGCAAGTTTTACAATTCTATGAGGAACAGACCCTGAAAGCCGATTAACATGCACTAAAGTCAATCAAGGTCAAATTCCCATAATCTGCAATTTCTTCAGGCATTTCGCCACCGAAATTATTCACAGAAAGCACAAGTTGCACTAAACCTTAGATGTCCCAAGATTGCTAGGAATAGCCCCCTCAAACAAATTTCGACTAACATTCAAACTTTTGAGATTAACTAATTCATCAAACAGTAAACTAATGTTTCCACTCAATCTATTAAAAGACAAATCCAAGAATTCTAATCCAACAAAACCAACAAAAGAATCACGCAACCAATTCTTGCTAAAATTCAACAACTTGTGCCCACCAATCCTTCCACAATCTGTGATGAATTCATGGGGAATTGAGCTGAACTGGTTTTCAGAAACATCAAGTGATTGCAAAGAACTAATATTACAAACAACAGACAAAAACTCAGAGTCAAAGAGACCAAACCCAGATAAAGAAGGCTGAGTTATCAAGGAACCACCACTGCAGTTAATTCCCTTCCATAAACAAGGGTTCAGCTGCTTTGTAACATCCCATTCCACGGCTGAACTGTCGAATCAAGGTCAAATTCCCATAATCTGCAATTTCTTCAGGTATTTCGCCACTGAATTAGAGAAATGATGGCTACGTTTGAGTAAAGCCATTTCAAACAATAAAAGCAATTCCTTTTCCACAAGTTTCATGCACAATCATATACATATATATTAAAATTTTCAAGACATCTGCAGTAAAAATTTTCTACTAGTTTGATAATCTATAGTCTTGCTCAAAAAATGAGATGAGAAGCTAATGAATAAAACAGATTATATTCATTGGGTAGATTGACCGATTAATAATACAAGGACTATACCTGCCTAGATTCAATTGATAGACGTATACAAAAATATAATGATGTGATTGGGTGATAGATTTTAGAGTAAAAGAGCAGGCTGTGGAATGCACATTCTTCTTACGTGCCTTGTCGGTTACTTGTAAGCTCGAGTTCGCCATTGGAAGGATCATCTGACATACATACAGTTGTGCGGTGCTCAGTTTTTAAGTGATTTTGGATGATGCTGAATCTAATACTACTACTGGGCTGCACAATCAGTTTGGCAATTGTTACACTGATGGGATGGATTTTATGTCGGAGCAGTCAACGGCGTTTTGGAAGCTGCTTCAACAGCTTGATTAATTCGTAAGTTCTTGTGTCTTCACCGGAGTAGAGGCATAGATCGAGTGGGGTTAAACCCTCCTGAGTCAAAGAAAAAAGATTAAAAGATCTGACCGCTGCATGCAACTATGTAAGGGCAATTAAGCATTTTATGAAGTAAAAAACGAAGGATAAATAATAATATGGCAGCTAGAAACAATACAAATCAAACAGACAAAACATCAGCGGAAAGAACTTGCTGAAGTACTAAAAATGTCATACCAGTAACCAAAGAATGCCTCTGAAATCTAAATCCTATATCCATATATAATAAAAAAGAGTCCCAATGTTTGCCAAAGTTATGGACAGGTATCACTTCCACATAATTTTGATAAACAACCCTTCAAAGAAATATGTTAATCAACTTATAATGACCACACGTACTTTAGTAAGTTTGAAAGAACAGAAATGACTCTTCTAGTTTTCAAGGTCGTGGTTGTCTATCATGAATGTGGAGCTTACTATTATAATGATTATGTAAGAATGTAAATCACATCATAAAAGTGCCACCTCTAGGTTCCATGATAACCAAAACGCACAAAGGGTAACAATTCAATCATCCATGATCTGGTTATGCGTAAACTAACAAAGACTTTAAGCACCTATACACAACAAGCTCTTAGTATATAATAAGGAAAGTTGACGTTAATTGGTTAATTCTTACCTGGTTTTTCAATGTTTTATCAGCTCCTTTAATCAATAACAGTTTCACTATATCTGTCCTACGGGCTTGAACAGCAAGATGTAAAGGTGTCCATCCATCCTGAAAAGTGCAAAGAAGAATATTCGCCAGCAGAACAGATATAAAATAAAATGCAAAGGAACAAAAGGCAAGTTTTTCAATGTTTTATCAGCTCCTTTAACCAATAACAGTTTCACTATATCTGTCCTACGAGCTTGAACAGCAAGATGTAAAGGTGTCCATCCATCCTGAAAAGTGCAAATAAGAATATTCTCCAGCAGAACAGATATCAAATAAATATGCAAAGGAACAATAGGCAATTGTCGAACATACATTGTCTTGAAGATTTAGATCAACATTGTATAACAAAAGAATTTTGATTGCTGGACTTGATGCTGTTTGAACAGCATAATGCAATAAAGTGGCCCCATTCTGTAGCAGCAAGAAAACATAAAATGTATCAATTTACTAACCAATTGAATGACCAAATATACTAAGTGGTGTAAATGCATTAAGCTGAACAACAGAAGTTTACAATAAACACCATTACCAAGATATTAATGAGCCTAAATCAAGTTAAAATAAGGAAATGCGGAAACAAAAAAAAAAAAAAACAACGAAAGTACGTAGGAAAAGATGATTAGCCATCAAGATGAAGATGAAAATAATAGTAATAATGAAGAAGTTAGTCCTGCAAAGAAATAACAGAAGAATATCAAGAAAAGATATACATGACTAAGGTCCCAATACAGAGAGTTTCAGATAACAAGCAATCTCAAATTTTAAGTTCAGCAAAAAGTAAGCCTTTGTGAATAGAAGCCTTCACAAAGAAGACAAGATATGAATGGCACCGACAATAATATGAGGCTAAATATACTCTTCACATGGATAACATATATTCGTATATGGTCCAAGGCCAAATAGTTTCAACTCACATCATCACAAACAAAAGGATTCGCTGATTCTCTCAACAGATAGTTGGTAACTGCCTGCTTCTTCCCAATGATAGATTTGTGAATTGCAGTCAAGCCATCCTGAAAAAAATGTTAGAAGCCAAAATTGAAAAATTTATTTTAGAAAAAAGAAGGGCTTAAAATAGCAGCTAAATGTAATATCAAGTGACATTTCTTTCATTTAGATAAACATTCTGATGTATTTAACCAAAAAGAGGAAGGGAGAAAAACAAAGGCACAGTATCATATCTAGTCAAAAAGTGGTCAATTTATTTACCTTATCCACAGCATTGATGTCAACATTGTGTTTCAACAAAGCATCAACAAGGTAGAACTCTCCAGATGCAGCGAGGGTGTGAAGAGGTAGCCATTTTTTCTGAAAAAGATTCCATCAGAAGTTATAAATAGATGACAACATCAAGTCCCTTAAAACAAACCACAAGGATTATTCTACTTAAATAGTTAGTACTTGAAGCCAATAGTACACTGTTACACATAACATAAGACCCGTTATAACTGCTTAAAGAGTCCACTTAAGTTTTTTGCAAGGTGCTTTCTCGCATGATTTCTTCAGAGTAAGGTCCAGGGTTCAAGCACATTAACGCACAGATACAATCTAGGATCAGAAACATTGTTGCAGTAGATTCATACTCATTTGAACCCCATATTTTTTATTAAAAAATCCTGGTTTTTATTAGTTAAAAAAAGCAAATTAAGTACTTGGGTGCTAGTCTACATAATTTTTAGATCAATCTAGCAATGGTATGTTACTAAAAATAACATTATGTACAATTCATATGAGAAAAGAAAATTGAAGAAGCAGTTATGAGCTAAGTCCAGCAGATTTCAGCAGTGCTAACTGCCACTGGTGCTGACCTTGCAAGCTCATAGGATGCAGTTAGCTCCCACTTACTGTTTCCAAAAATCAAAGCTCAAACTAAGGAAACTGTTAACCGAATTCCCCTCCCATTTTGAGTATATAAATAATGCTTTGTAGCACAGTTTTAAATAGCGAAAAAAGTTGTTCAGTTTTGGCAAATTCCAGCTCTCTTAATTTTTCTTCTAAAACTCTCTCAAAATCCTCACTCCATAGAGTCAGCTTTCCATTCAGTTAAGCCTAAATTCTTCTATTCTAAAAATGTGTCTTGTTTTCATTTCTCCTCTATTTGAGAGCTGTTCTAGTCATTTTTTCTGATTCTCCAGCAGAAAGTTCTGGCCATTCACCAGCAAATCCTGCAAGTTCTATATCTCCTCTTACTGATCACTATACCGCATTTATACCACTTTCACCACCTGTTTCACCAGTTCCATCACTAGCTTTTGCTTTTCAAGTGAACTCAATACCTTCTATACCTCTTGCTGACCTTCCTATAGCTCCTTCCCTTCTCCCTACTCATCATATGATTGCAACAGCCAAAGCTGGCATTTTCAAATCTAACATCTACATGCCAGTTTACCCTGTCCACAGACTTCCACAGTACCTCAAACTGTTGCTCAAGCTCTCCAGGTCGCAAAGTGAAAAGAGCCAAGGTAGAAGAATATGAGGCTCTTATCACAAAAGAACCAGGAGATTTGTTCCTAGAACTTCAAATATGAAAAGAGTGGGCTGTAATTTGGTTTCTAGGACAAGCCTGACGGAACAATTGGAAGATATAAGACTAGACTAGTTGAAAATGGGGTATCATCTAACTCCCTGGACATGGTTTAAAAACCCGGACGGACGGTTTAACAGTTGGACCGGGACCCGGGCCTACTCCGGGTCGGGTTACCCTTTCAACTGTTTCAAGTTTAAAATCTAGCAAGCACACCCCTAATTAATACGCATCAGTCCTTGAAGGTTTGAAATCCAGCAAACACACCCTCTAGCCAAATGCAAATCGGTGATGACCTCCCTTTTTCCGACAACCTTCCACCTTCCCTTGCTGTCGGAAACCACAACTGAAGTTTCTCCAGTGGCGTGACGCTTCATCCCCCGCCGCCACACAATGTTTCGTCGTCCAACAATTTTTCTTCCATTTCCCGACACCGATTGCATCTTCTCTGACATCAATAGGCCTCCTCAGCCACCGATCTACCTTCTCTCAAGCTCCCTTGCCGTCATTCACGAAGATCTACAGTCATCTCACCAAAAAAAGCCACCGCAGCCGTTTGACTTCCACCATCGATCTGCCATTTTCCAACGATGCCTCAACTTGCAAGTTGCCGATTCATCCTCCCGATCACCCGATCTACCCTCCCTGGTGTGTCACCGCTACTCTCCCAGTCGATCACCAATTTGATTTGACCAAGGGTTGTGTTTGCTAGAATTCAAACCTATAGTGTCTGATGGTATTTATCGAGGGTGTGTTTGCCAGATTTTAAACTTTTCAAACCATTGGTTAAACCAATTAACCTCTGACCCAGTCGCCTAAAAGAGCCACCCCCTGAGTGGGGTTTTAAAACCTTGCTCCTGGAATTGACTTTACAGAAACCTTTAGTCCTATGGTGAAGACTTCAACAATTAGAATAGTCCTAAGTCCACCAATGATGAATCATTGGGATGCAAAGCAAATTGATGTGTACAATTCTTTTTCAAATGGAAGCTTGAGTGAAGATGTGTTCATGGAGCAACTAGAGGGATTTGAAGACAAAACAAAAAATGAGTTTGTATCCAAGCTAGCTAAAGCTCTTATGGGCTAAAGTAATCTCCAAGAATTCAAGTCAGATACTAAAGGAAGCATTGCTGCAGTGGGGGTTCAAAAACTCTAAGTCAGATACTTCTATTTTCATGTCCCATTTAGACAATCATTTGACAATACTTCTGGTGTATGTTGATGATATTTTAGTTACTACAAGTAGCGACAAAATTGCAGCAAAGGTGGTCAAATCTCTAAACATGAGCTTTGCACTAGAGGAATTGGGGTTCACTATCCTATTTTTTGGGGATAGAGGCTGAAAGGACAAGAACCACTTTGCATCTGTCCCAAATTAAGTAAGATTCAGGATATTATGAAGAAAACCAATATGATTCACTGCAAAGGGTGTCCCATTCCTATGTGTATAAGCTATAAGCTCTCCAAATCTGAAGGCCAACTCTTCTCAGATCCTACATTGTACAGAATTACAACAGGCTCTTTGCCATATGTAACTTTGACAAGGCCTAAGATTGCATTTGCAGTGAATAAGCTAAGTCACTACTTTGAGAATCAAACTGTGGTGCGTTGGAGTGGCTGCGAAAGACTCCTAAGAGACTTACAAGCTACAAGCAATTTAGGGCTTGTACTTGATACAAAAGGAAGATTTGAAGTGACTGATTTTACATAGGCATACTAGGGATGTGAGGTTGATGACAGAGAATTAGTAGGAGGGTATTGTGTTTACTTGCGAGGAATCTCTTGGAGTTCTAAGAAACAAAAAAGTGGCGCCAAGATCAAGTACATAAAGTAAGTGTAGGGCTATGGCAAATGTATGAGCTGAAATGGCCTGGACAAATTCAGTGTGGAGTGAATTGAATATAAAGCTAAGCAACATACCAGTGATCTGGTGTAATAACCAGGGGCTGTAGCATTGACAGCCAATCCAGTATTCCATGGAAGAACAAAGCATGTTGAACTTGATGGGTATTTTGTAAGATAGAAAATCTCAAATAAAGAGGTTGAAGTGAGATATGTTCCAACAGCAGAACAGATTGCAGATATCTTCACTAAAGCCTAACTATTTACAAATTTGAATATCTAAGAGACAAGCTTGATATCCTTAGAGACACTCAGGCTGAAAAGGAATGAAAAGAGGATTGACGAAGCAATTCTGAACTAAGGAAGTCCAGCACAGTTCAGCAGAGTGAACTGCCACTAGTGCTGACCTGGAAATCTCATAGGATGCAGTTAGTTCACACTTACTGTTTCCAAAAATCAAAGTCTTAAATTAAAGAAACTCTTAACTGACTTTCCCTCTAATTTCTGCGTGTATACCTACTGCCTTGCATCTCAGTTTTTGTTAGCAAAAAAAAAAAAGTTAGTTGAGTTTTAGAAAATTTGAGCTCTCTGATTTTTCTTCTTAACTCTCAAAATCTCTCAATTTCTGTTTTATTTCTATATAAAATTAAGCAATAAATAAATCACGTCCGGGTTACTGAAACCTGTTAAAAGGAATCATCCAAGAACTATAAAATGAACCTGTAAAGCACAACACAACCGCAGTAATGGACTTACAGAGGTAGAGGTCACTAAATCAGGTATCTTCTTATTCAACAGAATTTTCTCCTCCTTTGTAAACAACTTACGTGGACCTGCTTGTTTGAAATTATAAATAAAAATATTAGCCATCAACTAAACAAACTCATAAACAATTAAACTAACACTTTACATTACCTTCAGATTTCTTATCAGGAGGCTCATAATTTTTGTTAAAAAACTCAGAAACATCGTCCAAGCCTCGACCATAAACTGCCCATTTCGGATTCTTTGGCTCCAATCGCTCGCTCGAAGACACAGTCACATTTGCTTCATCTTCTTCGGACTCTTTATCATCACGAAAACGTTGAGGGTTATCAAGAACCACCGGCTTCACCTGAGCCAATTTAGCTTTCTTGTAATCCAAATATTCCTGCAAATTTAAACTCTTCAAAGGAACATAGCCTTGTTTCCTCTTCTCAACTCGGCTACCAAACTCCATTTCCTGCCTAATCTTGCGCTTATCTTTCTTCGTCAGGTTAATTTCCTCTTGAACTTGTCTCCATTTCTCAGGAACCAAATTCTCACCCTCGACTTCCACCGATTTTTTCTTGTTTTTCCGTTTAGGTTTGTCTGAGTCGGAGTTTTTGCTAAGGCCGGCATCGTTTTGAAGGTAAGGGTCCTCAAACACGCCTTCCTCGAAGACTAAACAGTCGCCGATTACACGGTCTTCAAGTTCGAGGCTGTCGTTTTGAAGAAGGTAAGAAGAAGATTCAGAAGGGAAGAGGGAGTAGAGTCTTTTTGTACGGAAATTAAAGTTCTGTGGTGAAGAAGAAAGCTTGTGGGAAAATGAAAGAAAAGAGTGAGGAAGAAGATAAGAGAGTTTGGGGTTACAGTAGGGGTTCAGTAGAGTTGGGAGTGACACCGACATTGTTAAGTTCTTCCCCCGTTTCTGCAAGGAGATTGTTCACCGCTTTGTGTTGTATTCAAAGGCAAATAGACTCGGTAAGTAACGTTGGGCCTCGAGTAAGTTTAATTTGGCCAGCTTTAACACATAAATTTTAATCTTATATAGTCACTTATAATAATTTCACATATATTTTTTTTTTCTTAACCGGACTAGTCCTAAAAATATGATGAACCTTTTTTTTTATTGGGTAACAGGAGTGTCCGGTGCACCTCAACCAATTCTCGAAATTTATTGAATAACTTATAAACTCAAAATACCCAACAAAACACTATGTTAAAACTCAAAAAACCCAGCAAAACATGTGTGACCACTAAACCCTTGGGATTAATGATGAACACTTTTCTTTCTTTTTCCCTTATTTCAGTGGATATGGGCTAAAACTTGTGACAATATTATCTAGTGTTCAATTATTTAGTGTGTAATATGCAGTTCGAGTTTTAAAATCTTCGCTATAGGTAATGTTCTCTTAATCCTCACATATTCAAGTCTTCATGTTTTTAGCATATTTTACAAGTTTCACATTAATGTACCAGTGAAACGATATTCTGATATTACAGATTTCACGTTGATACGATCAACGTATAACTAATGAATGTAACACATAATTGGGTTCCATACGATTGGACGAAATGCACTGATAAGCAATTTGATTCACACACCAGCAACAAAATCCTTGCTCTACAGCACTGACAATTTAAGATGCAACCATCGCTGTATGCATGATAATAGGATGCGAAGCAAGTAAATCAATATTCCGAAAACCGAACCAGACTATGACCCTTTCAAGGGTCAGGTTTTCAGTTTGACTGGTTTGATCAGTTAGATCGGTCGGTTGGACCATATTCTGTAAAATTATTTTTAGTCCCTGAATGTTTGAAATTCATCAAAAACACCCCTTAATACTCCCTTAAGGTTTGAAATCTGTCTAATACACCCCTGTCGTGCGAAGAGACTAGTGATGGTGGTGGGAGCGATGATCGACGGCTAATCAAGGTTTGGAATCATGGGGCTTTTGATGTATAGGTGCCAACGAATCTGATGGTGGTGCTAAGGAGTTCCATCGGTGCCGAAAATTGCCAGAATCAACAAAAGAAGTCCGTCAGTCGCGTGAACTTAAGGTGGACGAATCAATAGTAAGTATTGTACTAACCATTTAAGTAGAATAATCCTTGTGG
>CM047745.1:16331845-16389575 GCA_026225825.1 Pistacia integerrima | reverse complement strand
TGCTAAAAACATGAAGACTTGAATACGTGAGGATTAAGAGAACATTACCTATCATGGTTGTTAGTATCCTACGATACATGATACGTATCATACGATACAATTAGATACAGGTCGCCAATGATACGTATTAGAGAGTGTATCCTAAACTTTTCGATATGTTGATATGTATCCGTTCGTATCCTTAAAAATATCGATATAAATCGATACGATTTTATTAATTGGGTTAAAGGTCCAAAAAGAATTTCGGGTCGGAATTGAGTCACCCAACCCGATTCATTAAAACTTGTACAAATTTACCCATTTTGCATGGAGAAAGTGAAGAGGAATATGTGTTGCCTATTTTGTATGATAATAATAATATAAGTGGGGATATAGATATTAACATTGATCTTGAAAATGATATGAATAATTGAGAGAAAATAATATGCTGCGTTTGGATAATTATTTTTATCCATATTTTGAGTCTGATTTTGGGAAAAGTGTTTGTTTTATTATCTACATAATAGAATCCTGAAAACTCTTTTCCGACATTTTGCTGACAGCTTTTTGACCTTTTTGAAATTTTGCAGACGCGTTCTCTTTTCTTCTTGCACGCCTTCACCTGTTTTTTTTTCTCCTTTTTCACGGTTCGTCATTTCTTCTTTCACGCGTCTTCATTTCTTCTTAGTACTGGTAATGAGCAAATATATTGTCATCGTTAAAACGGGATAAAATATGGGTGAAATAGAGAAGGACCAAGTCAACCACAATAAGGTATTATAGACAATATGACAACTGTACGGGATAACATAACGAATACACTTTAGGCAGCACAACTCTGTTTTAAAAATCGGACCGAACCGACCTTGAATTGGACCGAACCGTCTTCTCCGGTCCGGTTTAGGTCTTAGGGGGTTTTTGAAATATTTTAAAATTATGAGGGTTATTTTGTAATTTTATAGGGGTATTTTGAAGATATATCAAAAGTTTAGGGATTAATTGGTAATTTTATTGGGGCATTTTTGGAATAAATAAAAATTTTAGGGACCAATTTGAACTTTTTAGGGGAATTTTTGTAATATATTGAGATTTAAGGGGTTAATATGTAATTTTTAAAAAATAAAATATTGTTGACGTCATCGGTCCAACCGGTTGGACCGATTGACCGTGACCCAGACAGCAAAAAGGTTTGCCCTCCGGTCCGGGTTTTAAAACAATGCAACACAGTGGACCATGTCGTAGTTGTTAATGGAGTATACGTGTAATAATGATTGTAAGGGTTAATAATTAGTACTTTTGTCATATATGTATTAATGTGATGTTTTTAAACAGTTGGATTAGTACTTGAAATTAATATGGGTTTTTGTTTTTTTAATATATACGGGTGACAAAATTACCAATAAAATATTTAGTATTATTAAAATGTAACTTGATAAGTTATATATATAATAATACATTATTTTAACAAAACACAATAAAATATTATATTAATAAATCATTTATAAAAAAACATATTAATCAAATATTCAACACAAATATCAAGGTCAAAATACTCTACCAAACACATATTCTACAAATCCTATTCTCGTAATCATAACTCTATCCAACTATCCAATACTATCCCCAAAATCCTATTCAAAATAATAAACCAAACGCACCCATTACTATTAGATTCTTAATTTTGTGATTAATTTTGATTATGTAATACCATAATTTAAAGCCAATGATACCACAAAATTCTTTAATTAATCTTGGGGATGATACTAATTTTTAAAAAATTTTGATTATTTTATTTATTATTTTATTAATTTTTTTTTAAAAAAAAGCGTATCCTACAATACGATACGCGATACACGATTCAAAAAATTAGGTTTTTGATACACGATACGATATACGATTTGATAACCATGTAATACCAATAGCGAAGATTTTAAAACTTGAACTGCATATTACACTAAATAATTCAACACAGGATAATATTGTTACAAGTTTTAGCCCATATCCACTGAAATAAGGGAAAAAGAAAAGTGTTCATCCATAACCCTAAGGGTAGTGATGGCAATGGGCCGGGTCGGGACCGGGTACCCCTTGGCCCAGGCCTAAGCCCGACCTCATGACACAGGCCCAAGCCCGGCCCGAGCCCACTACGGGTATGATAGGCAAAGCCCAATCTCATTCAACGAGTTTTTTATAACCATGAGCCTACCCAAGCCCGCCTTTTTTAATAATGTTTATTTTTAAATATTAATAAATTTCAATTTTTTTTTTATACTTTAAATTTTAGAAATAGTTTTTAAATATTAATTGAAGCTATTTTCGTAAATAATTTAAGCAATAAGTGAGCAATTAAAACTCCATAATATTTTATTATACTAACTTTCAGCTGTGCATAATATGTTATGGTGAAATCCACTTTTATAAGTTGAACCAAACCCATCTAACTCATTTAAAGGCAATTTTAACATGTTAAACGTTCAATATGGGATGAAAATTGAGGTTAGGGTTTGAGAAAAATGGATATATATATATATATATAAAATATTGTAATTAAATATATAGTATAAGGGAAAATTAGTAAAATTAATACTAAATTTTTCGGGATGGACCGGGCCTAAAGATATACCCATGCCTGGCCCGTACCCGAGATCGGGCCTTAAAATCAAGCTCAGGCCCAAGCCCAAGCCCGCCAACCTCAGGTAAAGCTTGCCCCTTTCGGGCGGGTCGGGACTGGGCACCAAAATATCGGGCCCATTGCCATCTCAACCTAAGGGTTTTAGCGGTAAAAAATGTTTGTTCTATTTCTTTTGTTTTAACACAATGATTTGTTGGGTCTTTTGGGTTTATAACAATATTAAAATATTAATAACAATAATTAAAAAATAAATTGAAT
The DNA here is from genome assembly GCA_026225825.1 of Pistacia integerrima. Taxonomy (NCBI): domain Eukaryota; kingdom Viridiplantae; phylum Streptophyta; class Magnoliopsida; order Sapindales; family Anacardiaceae; genus Pistacia; species Pistacia integerrima. The sequence goes on along the minus strand of CM047745.1, from coordinate 16,386,706 downwards.
TTAAGGGAAATTGTGACATTTGACATTAATCAAGTATCATTAAGGCAAATAGTTGATCACAATAAATATTAACAAAAAAAGAAGAAGAATAAATTAGATATGGTAATAATTTAGTTGGGTTCATATTACAAATACGGAAAACCATATTCATATTTGGGTTGGAGTTGAAAATGATTAAGACGTGTTACCATTTATTACAAAAAAATGACATATTTGGACAATGGTTGTTAGTATTCTACGATACTTGATACGTATCATATGATACAGGTCACTAACAATACGTATTAGAAAGTATATCCTAAACCTTTCGATACGTTGATATGTATCCTGCGATAAGATAGGTATCCGTTCGTATCCTTAAAAATATCAATATAAATCGATATGACTTTATTAATTTGGGCCAAAGGTCCAAAAAAAATTTCGGGTCAAAACCGGGTCACCCAATCCAATTCACTAAAACCTGTTCAAATTTACCAATTTTGCATGAAGAAAGTGAAGAGGAATATGTATTGTCCATTTTACATGATAATAATAATATAAGTGGAGATATAGATATTGACATTGATCTTAAAATTTTGTAATTAATTTTCATTATGTAATACCATAATTTAAAGTCAATAATACCACAAAATTCTTTAATTAATCTTGGGGATGATATTAATTTTTAAATTTTTTTGATTATTTTATTAATTTTTTTTGAAAAAGGCGTACCTTACGATACGATACACAATTCAAAAAATTAGGTTTTCGATACATGATACGATACACGATTTGATAACCATGGTTTGGACCATTTATCATTTAATATATTACCACTCAAATTCGTTTACAATATGCCTAGAATTTTTTTTTTTTTTTTTTTGTAATTTTCAATATGATTATATTATCATACACCACATTATTGAATTGACCAACTAATTTTTCTATCAATCAATGATAACACTACAAGACTTTAAAAAAAATATATTTATGGTAATTTAATTTTTTAAATTTTTCATAGAATATTTATATTCTATTCAATGCACTTTCAAGTAGATGGGAATCAAAGAAAATAATTAAATAATTCATGCAACTTATTACATTTTATTTTCTGAGAGAAAACAAAAACATTAAAAAATAACTTTTTTTTTCGGATTAATAGTTCATCAACGGATCTTAGCGATTGATTAAGGTGCACAAGAGCTGGTCATCTTTTCTAACTTTTGACCCATTGCCTTTTTAAAACTCTGTCTCACCAGCTTAGACACTCATGCCAAATTAAAATTTCCAATAGATTTTCGTTTGACAAAACATTCTATTTTATTCACCTGTTAATAATTATAATTATAATAGTCAGCAATCTAATTTTATTTTTTGAGTTTTACAAAGCAATATTTTCGTCGTACAATGATATAAACTTTCTTTCAACACAAATTTTCAATGAAAATCTATAATGCAAATTGTTAATCTTTCTACTAACTCGCTCTTTGAATGTTACGACCCCATCTTACTAAAGGCACGGCCGGGACTTCTCCCGCTCTACGTGACTTCTACTGATTCTCTTTCTATCTCTCTTTCTCATAACTCTTTTCTAATAACTTTCTGTTGTAGGTCACGGCCTTATCTTACCGGAGGCACGGATGGGTACTCATCCCACTCTTCATAACCCTACTCATTGTCTCTCTTTATTCTTTCTCATGTTTGCTCATTCTTTCTCACTTGCATGTCACGGCCTCATCTTACCGGAGGAACAGCTGGGTGGAGATCACAAAGCACCAACCCACTATTCGTGACTTCTACTCATTCTCTGCCGATCAGACTCAGTCATGCATGGATTCGAAACCCTTGGCCACGTGAGTGATTCTCTCTTTCTCTGAATGTCACGACCCTATCTAACCGGACGCATGGCTGGAACCTCATGTTCCACTCTTCGTGACCGTCACGGCCCCATCTAACCGGAGGCACGGCTGGGATCACAAAGCACCCACTCTCGTGACGTTACTCACCACTCACGGGTTCCCCATCGCACAACCTACTCTATTCTCTTCTGTAGCACTTTTCTCTCTTTTATTCGCTAGTGCTCAATCTCTCTTTCTCTTTACTATTAAAGTGTTCACATTTTCTTTACTCTTAGAGTTGCTATTCTCAACATTCTCTACTCTTGCTCACTCAAACTATTACTCATAGTATAGCTTATACTCAAAATTCTCTACTCTTGCTCAAGCTAATACTCATCTCTTCCTCAAGCTAGTGCTCATAGTATGGCTTAACTCTTAGGGTAGTCTATTCACAAAGTTCTCTACTCTTTCTTAAGCTATACTCTTAGAGTTTTTTATTCACAAAGTTCTCTACTATTTCTCAAGCTAGTACTCATAATGTAGCTCATACTAAACATTCTCTACTCTTTCTCAAGCTACCTCTCAAATGCACAATTAATGCATATGGATGGTTCATGCTCATTAATACACTTATGAAATGCCAAATGCCATATTGCATCAAAACAGTTATTCTGCGCAGGTCACACTCAAGAAGCCATAACTTGAGTTATACACCTCGGATTGCTACGGTTTTGGTCTCGTTTTAAAGCTTAGAGATAGGGCTACAACGTTTATGTTTTGGTCTAAACCTAGTTCAATCCGTAAGATGCCCAAAAATCACTTAGAAAGTCATAGCTGTGACAGGGCAGTTTGGTAACATGTTTTCACTTAGGCATTTCATCAAACAACTCATATGCATACAAAAACTCCTCTATAACTACAACTCTATTTCTCTTTTTAATCATCCAAAATGGGAAGAAACTCCCTTCTATGAACATAATTCCTATCATAGAAGAACACTCCTTAAAATTTACTCAATCTCCTCCAACTTCATCTCAAACTCATTACACATCAACACTTCTCATAAAGGAAACATATCCAACAAACACAACATGAATATTCATCTCAACTCCATTTCTCAACAAATAGACATACATCTCTACTCAATTTCTCAACAAGCATCATATATACATGCATAAAGAAAATCTCTACTCAAAGATTTCTTAAACTTTAGCTTGAGTTGGATTTACTTATCTCATACTTGAGTAGTCTTCACCAAAAATCTCTACTCTTGTTGGACCTTAGCTTTCCCTTATTTCCTCTTCTTGCTTAGGATCAATTCTTTGTCAAATCCCAACTCAAAACTCTCAAAAATCCCTTGGAAAATTGAGTGAGGAATTGAGAGAAAATGGGAGATGAAGAGGCGGTGGAAATAGGTGAAATGAAGGGGTTTAGAGAACTAAACTCTTATTAGCTCATATAATATACACTCTTTCCCATTTTACCCTTACTCTTTCTTAAAAATTCCACCTTTATCCTTTGATTCTTTACAAACTCACCCCCATTTTATACTATTATCTATGAAATTTCCTTGCATTTTACTCCCAACTTTTCCAGCTAATTAGGGGTAGAATGGTCATTTGGCCCTTAGAAAAGAATTCTCTAGAAACTCAAACAAAAACTCAGCCGGCCCTTCGCCGCGACGAAGAATTCTCTGTCGCCCCGGCGAAGAATTACAGAACCGACACCGCCATACACAAAGCTAACGTCGCCGCGGCGAAGACTATTCTTCGCCCTGGCGAAGACCGCAACTCTAAAATCTGCTAAGTCTTGATCAATTTTAGGGTAAACAGTCAACCAAACCCAAAACATAACTCAACCAAGGGCCAACCAAACAACATGAATAAGATACAACCTCATTTAAGGGCAATTCAGTAAACCTTGAGGCCATAACATAAACAATGGCTATGTATCTCAAATGGGGCGTTACAGGCCCATTGCCATCTCTACCTAAGGGGTTTAGCAGTAAAAAATGTTTGTTCTATTTTTTTTGTTTTAACATAATGATTTGTTGGGTCTTTTGGGTTTATAACAATATTAAAATATTAATAACAATAATTAAAAAATAAATTGAATTTAAGGGAAATTGTGACATTTGACATTAATCAAGTATCATTAAGGCAAATAGTTGACCACAATAAATATTAACAAAAAAAGAAGAAGAATAAATTAGATATGGTAATAATTTTGTTGGGTTCATATTACAAATACGGAAAACCATATTCATATTTGGGTTGGAGTTGAAAATGATTAAGACGTGTTACCATTTATTACAAAAAAATGACATATTTGGACAATGGTTGTTAGTATCCTACGATACTTGATACGTATCATACGATACCCAACGATACGTATCAGAAAGTGTATCCTAAACCTTTCGATACGTTGATATGTATCCTGCGATACGATACGTATCCATTCATATCCTTAAAAATATCGATATAAATCGATACGATTTTATTAATTTGGGCCAAAGGTCCAAAAAAAATTTCGGGTCAAAACCGGGTCACCCAATCCGATTCACTAAAACCTGTTCAAATTTACCAATTTTGCATGAAGAAAGTGAAGAGGAATATGTATTGCCCATTTTACATGATAATAATAATATAAGTAGAGATATAGATATTGACATTGATCTTGAAATTTTGTGATTAATTTTCATTATGTAATACCGTAATTTAAAGTCAATAATACCACAAAATTCTTTAATTAATCTTGGGGATGATATAAATTTTTAGAAAATTTTGATTATTTTATTAATTTTTTTGAAAAAGGCGTATCTTACGATACGATACACGATTCAAAAAATTAGGTTTTCGATATATGATACGATACATGATTTGATAATCATGGTTTGGACCATTTATCATTTAATATATTACCACTCAAATTCGTTTACAATATGCCTAGATTTATTTATTTATTTTTTGGTAATTTTCAATATGATTATATTATCATACACCACATTATTGAATTGACCAACTAATTTTTCTATCAATCAATGATAACACTACAAGACTTTAAAAAAAAAATATTTATGGTAATTTAATTTTTTAAATTTTTCATAAAATATTTATATTCTATTCAATGCACTTTCAAGTAGATGGGAATCAAAGAAAATAATTAAATAATTCATGCAACTTATTACATTTTATTTTCTCAGAGAAAACAAAAACATTAAAAAATAACTTTTTTAAAAAATTTTGATTATTTTATTTATTATTTTATTAATTTTTTTTTTAAAAAAAGCGTATCCTACAATACGATACGCGATACACGATTCAAAAAATTAGGTTTTTGATACACGATACGATATACGATTTGATAACCATGTAATACCAATAGCGAAGATTTTAAAACTTGAACTGCATATTACACTAAATAATTCAACACAGGATAATATTGTTACAAGTTTTAGCCCATATCCACTGAAATAAGGGAAAAAGAAAAGTGTTCATCCATAACCCTAAGGGTAGTGATGGCAATGGGCCGGGTCGGGACCGGGTACCCCTTGGCCCAGGCCTAAGCCCGACCTCATGACACAGGCCCAAGCCCGGCCCGAGCCCACTACGGGTATGATAGGCAAAGCCCAATCTCAGCCCAACGAGTTTTTTATAACCGCAGGCCCGGCCCAAGCCCGCCTTTTTTAATAATGTTTATTTTTAAATATTAATAAATTTCAATTTTTTTTTTATACTTTAAATTTTAGAAATAGTTTTTAAATATTAATTGAAGCTATTTTCGTAAATAATTTAAGCAATAAGTGAGCAATTAAAACTCCATAATATTTTATTATACTAACTTTCAACTGTGCATAATATGTTATGGTGAAATCCACTTTTATAAGTTGAACCAAACCCATCTAACTCATTTAAAGGCAATTTTAACATGTTAAACGTTCAATATGGGATGAAAATTGAGGTTAGGGTTTGAGAAAAATGGATATATATATATATATATATATATATATATATATATATATATATATATATATATATATATATATATATATATATATATAAAATATTGTAATTAAATATATAGTATAAGGGAAAATTAGTAAAATTAATACTAAATTTTTCGGGATGGACCGGGCCTAAAGATATACCCATGCCTGGCCCGTACCCGAGATCGGGCCTTAAAATCAAGCTCAGGCCCAAGCCCAAGCCCGCCAACCTCAGGTAAAGCTTGCCCCTTTCGGGCCGGACTGGGTACCCGAAAATATCGGGCCCATTGCCATCTCAACCTAAGGGTTTTAGCGGTAAAAAATGTTTGTTCTATTTCTTTTGTTTTAACACAATGATTTGTTGGGTCTTTTGGGTTTATAACAATATTAAAATATTAATAACAATAATTAAAAAATAAATTGAATTTAAGGGAAATTGTGACATTTGACATTAATCAAGTATCATTAAGGCAAATAGTTGATCACAATAAATATTAACAAAAAAAGAAGAAGAATAAATTAGATATGGTAATAATTTAGTTGGGTTCATATTACAAATACGGAAAACCATATTCATATTTGGGTTGGAGTTGAAAATGATTAAGACGTGTTACCATTTATTACAAAAAAATGACATATTTGGACAATGGTTGTTAGTATTCTACGATACTTGATACGTATCATATGATACAGGTCACTAACAATACGTATTAGAAAGTATATCCTAAACCTTTCGATACGTTGATATGTATCCTGCGATAAGATAGGTATCCGTTCGTATCCTTAAAAATATCAATATAAATTGATATGACTTTATTAATTTGGGCCAAAGGTCCAAAAAAAATTTCGGGTCAAAACCGGGTCACCCAATCCAATTCACTAAAACCTGTTCAAATTTACCAATTTTGCATGAAGAAAGTGAAGAGGAATATGTATTGTCCATTTTACATGATAATAATAATATAAGTGGAGATATAGATATTGACATTGATCTTAAAATTTTGTAATTAATTTTCATTATGTAATACCATAATTTAAAGTCAATAATACCACAAAATTCTTTAATTAATCTTGGGGATGATATTAATTTTTAAATTTTTTTGATTATTTTATTAATTTTTTTTGAAAAAGGCGTACCTTACGATACGATACACAATTCAAAAAATTAGGTTTTCGATACATGATACGATACACGATTTGATAACCATGGTTTGGACCATTTATCATTTAATATATTACCACTCAAATTCGTTTACAATATGCCTAGATTTTTTTTTTTTTTTTTGTAATTTTCAATATGATTATATTATCATACACCACATTATTGAATTGACCAACTAATTTTTCTATCAATCAATGATAACACTACAAGACTTTAAAAAAAATATATTTATGGTAATTTAATTTTTTAAATTTTTCATAGAATATTTATATTCTATTCAATGCACTTTCAAGTAGATGGGAATCAAAGAAAATAATTAAATAATTCATGCAACTTATTACATTTTATTTTCTGAGAGAAAACAAAAACATTAAAAAATAACTTTTTTTTTCGGATTAATAGTTCATCAACGGATCTTAGCGATTGATTAAGGTGCACAAGAGCTGGTCATCTTTTCTAACTTTTGACCCATTGCCTTTTTAAAACTCTGTCTCACCAGCTTAGACACTCATGCCAAATTAAAATTTCCAACAGATTTTCGTTTGACAAAACATTCTATTTTATTCACCTGTTAATAATTATAATTATAATAGTCAGCAATCTAATTTTATTTTTTGAGTTTTACAAAGCAATATTTTCGTCGTACAATGATATAAACTTTCTTTCAACACAAATTTTCAATGAAAATCTATAATGCAAATTGTTAATCTTTTTATCAATAATGATTCATTAAATTGAAAGAGTAATGTTACAGTCACCAAAGTAGTACACCGAATGACGTAATAAAATCTTGACCGTTGATTAATATTAAGTTAAAATTAATCAACGGTCAAGATTTTGCCACGTCATTCGATGCATAAATTTGGTGCACTACCGTTGGTGGCTGTATTATTTTCCAAATTGAAGTCATTGACTCGGAGCCCACTTTGACTGCAAAAAACGTGTTTGCAAAATTGTTTGATTAAAAATGACTTTTGGGTCTTCAGAGAAAACAGTATAATGTTTCGTCGATTTTGAAATTTCTAGTGAGCTTCTTATTATTATGCGAGTAAACGACCTTTTCCCACTAAGGTTAGCCTTAATGATACTTTTTTATCCAAAAAGTTTTAAAATACTATTTTTTTACCCAAAATTAATATTTTGTTACTTCACAAAACCGATTTCGACCGTAATTTTTTTTTTTTTGTCACCACCATTTTAACCTTTAGCCTTTTCTCTATAAAACCCTGCATATTCATATCATGAAAATCAACTATTTCTAATCACTTTGTACGTATATTTAGCTGGTATATGTAGAACAACTTCTAATTATATTCATCAAAGTAGTAATGAAGTTAGAAGAACGAAAAGAAAAAGAAAAGAAGACCGTTGATTATTAAGTCTAAGTCAAAATTAATAAAAAGCGCGGGAGGCGCGTGGGGGAAGGGATGGATCGATGAAGCAAAAATTTTAATAAGAAGTTATTTGCGAAGCAACATAGAAGATTCTTGGTTTATCAGCTGCAACTTACGAAATGTGAAGTGTCCCACTTGGTTTACTTTCTTTTGTATATTAAAATTAATTTTAATATGAATTTGTCCATAATTTTCGATGAATTAAATAATTGAGTTAACTATTAAGCTCTTAGGGGATACGTATAAGCTAAGGTAGGTGAATATTAATGCTTGTTTTTGACCATGAAATGTGGAATTTAATGCTAATATTTTGATGAATTCGGGTTTCATTATTGATGCAGAAAGTCTAAGGGAGCCTAATTAGAATGGCTAGAGATTAATAGAGTATTAATTAATTAATTTTGGATTGATGAAACCTAGTGGAAGAAATATTAAGTGAGGTGAAGAGGCTCCATTAAAGTGAAAGCGAGCATGCCAATGACAATTATGGTGAAGTTTCGTCTGATAAAGAATTGAAGATGATGTTGATTTCTCATGCAAAAGAGTTTTGTTTTTGTGCAGGCAGTGGTCACGGACTGCACCACACGCTTTCTTGCTGACATTTCCAAATTATATTTGACTATTCAATCACTCATCGCCATCACCAAAAACAGACTTTAATAAAAGCTATTGCGAAACTACGTGGAAAGCTCTTCATATATTCTGTAGAGAATGTAAAAGAGAGTATAAGTAAGAGAAGAACTCCGTTGAGTTCATCACTTTGTAACACAGAAAGCTCCTCTTCCTTCCCATTGAAAACACAACTAATTGCTTTCTTTGAAGCTTTTATATCAAACTTTACTTGTTAATTTGGGGGCAAGAAACGTGAAAAAGAAGAATTCTCTTATTCAATAATGAGAAGTCTGTTACATTGTTGCTTATATACAAGGAAATAATACACAGCCTTTTAACTAATTTCTTCTAACTATCTTAACAAACTTACAGCTCAGCATAACTAATTTCTAACTAACTAAGTTTTCTTCTATATACGTAACAACTTGATCTTTAACACTCCCCCTCAAGTTGGCATCTTATGTATATTTTTCAAGCATAATTTGGACAAAAGTTTTTCATGTTGAAGCCTTCCCAACCCTTTTGTCATCACGTCTGCCACTTGTTCTCCAGTTGGTATATATCTTGCAATGATCAAACCTCCTTGAATTTTCTCTCTTATAAAATGACAATCTATCTCTATGTGTTTTGTTCTCTCATGATACATGGGATTTGCCGCAATCTGCAATGCTGACTTATTATCACAGTAGAGCAATGCCGGTATTTTGGCTTCATCATCAAGCTCTTTAAGCAAGCCTGTTAACCAAACTAACTCTGCAACAACTACAGCCATGCTTCTATATTCTGCTTCTGCAGATGATCTTGCCACAGTATTTTGTTTCTTTGATTTCCAGGACAGAAGAGAATCTCCCATCTTGATGCAGTATCCTGATACTGATTTTCTACTGACTGCGCAAGCTGCCCAATCTGAATCACAAAAGGAAATTAACTCTTTTGTACTTCTTGCGGACATGAACAACCCAAGTGCTGGTTCCTTTTTCACATATCTTATAACCCTTAATGCTGCTTCCATATGTGATTGTTTAGGAGTCTGCATGTGCTGACTTAAAGTCTGGACAGTGAATGAAATGTCTGGCCTGGTCATGGTTAGATATAACAACCTTCCCACCATTCTCCTGAATATACTAGGATCTGACAGCAACTCATCCTTTTCAACCGGTGGGAACTTTTGATCATACTCATATGAAGTCAGTTTTAGATTTTGTTCAAGAGGAGTGTCAGCAGGTTTAGCAGCAGACAATCCAGCCTCCGAAATGAGTTCCAGTGCATACTTTCTCTGGTTTAAAACAATTCCTTCAGATGACCTAGCAACTTCAATTCCAAGAAAGAATTTAAGGTGACCGAGGTCTTTGATTTTGAAATTATCCTGCAGTATGAACTTCAACTGATCTATCATCTTGGTGCAGCTCCCTGTTATCAAGATGTCATCTACATAAACAAGCATGATGACTATATTACTTCCTTCTCGTTTGGTGAATAAAGAGTAATCATATTTACTTTGTAAGTAACCATTTCTGATCAAGGCTTCAGTGAGCTTGTGGTTCCATTGTCTACTTGCTTGCTTCAATCCATACAAGGATTTGAGCAGTCTGCAGACTCTGTTCTCCCCCTGAGTGCCAAATCCTTGAGGTAAAGACATGTAAACTTCTTCATGAAGATCCCCTTGCAGGAAGGCATTAAACACATCAAGTTGAAAGAGTGGCCAATCATGAATGGAGGCCAACGCAAGGACTGATCTGACAGTGACCATCTTTGCCACCGGGGAGAATGTTTCTGTGTAGTCGATACCAGCTTGTTGATTATAGCCCTTGGCCACAAGCCGAGCTTTGTATCTCTAAGGTACCATCAGAATTATACTTGGCTTTGTAAACCCACTTGCAGCCAATCGGCTGCTTTCCTGCAGGAGTGGAGTAAGTTGCCAGGTTTTATTGGCCTCTAATGCAGTGATTTCGGTCTGCATTGCATCAATCCAATTAGGATCCTGAGAAGCTTCAACAAATGAAACAGGTTCCTTGATCCGAGAAATGGAAGAAAGGAAACACCTGTAAGATGAAGAAAGATGATCATAAGAAAGAACATCTGAAATGGAGTAATGAGCTGAAGGGGTAATGTAGTCCTGCAACCAAATTGGAGGTCTATGTGATCTGGCAGAACGTCTGATGTTTACAGGAATGGCAAGAGGAGATGCTGGGCTGAAGATGTTGGAGATGTGGGATTGATTGAAGGAGCAGCAGGAACAAGCTCAATAGTAGGACCAGGACTGAAATGGTCATCTGCAGTAGTAGGATCAGGAATGGCAGTACTGACAGGAGCAGGATAAGAGTCATCAGAAAATATGGTATTGAAAGGATCACTTGAAAATAATGGAGTATAAGAATGTTTCTGGAATTGAAATGGAAAAATGTCTTCAATAAACTTGACATCTCGGTTGACAAAGAAACTGAAATCTTGTAAGTTCAGCAACTTGTATCCCTTTTGTGTGGAAGAGTATCCCATAAAGACTGATGGAATGGCCTTAAAACCAAATTTATCTCTTGAGCTTAGATTGGAGGCGTATGCCAGGCAGCCAAACACTTTGAAGTGATCAATGGAAGGATGAGAACCAAAAAGAACTTGATGAGGAGATCTATCCTGGAGCACATCAGTTGGAAGTCTATTGATGATATAGCAGGCTGTAAGTATACATTCTCCCCAATACTTGATTGGAATAGATGCCTGAAATCTCAAGGCTCTAGCAACACTAAGTAAGTGCCTATGCTTCCTCTCTACGACCCCATTCTGCTGGGGAGTATAAACGCAAGTTTTCTGGTGGATAATCCCAAGGGAAGTGAAAAGAGCTGAACACTGAGAATTGAGAAACTCTAAGCCATTATCTGTTCGAACAGTTTTGACAGGGGCTGAAAATTGAGTCTGGATAAGAGTAAGAAAACTCTTAATATGAAGTATGACTTCATGCTTATTTGCCATGAGAAAAACCTAGGTAACCCGAGAATGGTCATCAACCACTGTGAGGAAATATTTGTAATGATTATGTGTAGGAATATGATATGGTCCCCATACATCCATATGCAACAAATGAAAACATGTAGGAGCCCTTGTAGTGCTAATAGGAAAAGATTTTCTCACATGTTTGGCAAGAGGACAGATATCACAATGGTACTCAGCATTATCAGAATTAAAACTTCTTATTCCAGAAAAATATTTCATCTTCGTATATGGTATGTGACCAAGTCGTTTATGCCAAAGCTGGTTTACAGAAGCTAAACATGAAACATGTAAAGTTTTATTCAAAGTATTCAACGTAGAAACATTGGCCTTGCATGCATGAGAAGGCATGAAGAAGTAGAGACCCTCTGATTCTTTACCAATCCCCAGGATTTTCCCATTGGAGAGGCCCTGAAATATGCAGAAATCAGGATAAAAACTGACAAAGCAAGATAAGTCTTTGGTGAGCTTTGAGATAGAAATCAAATTATATTTGAAATCTGGCACAAATAACACATTATTCAATTTCTGATCTGGACCGATATTACAAGATCCAGTATGTGTTACGGTTGAATGATTTCCATTGAGAAGTCTGACTGTGGAAGGAGAATCTGTCCCCATCAATTTGTTCAAAGTGTTTAGAGAAGCTGTCATATGGTGACTGGCTCCGTGTCTAATATCCAAGAGATTCCATGGTTTAAGGATGAAAAGTAAGAGTGAATACCTGCCATATTAACGTGTGCATCATTTGGAGCTAATGCAGGTTCCTTTTGGAGCAATTTTAATATCTCTGCATACTGTTCTTTGGAAAATATTGGAGGTGCTGCTGCTTGGTTATTATTTTGACTGTGATCAGGTAATTCATTAGTGGCAACATTGTTTGCTGATGATGGAGCAGGGGATTCTTTCGTCTGGTGAACTTAAAATCAGCAGGATATCCAATGATCCTATAACAATTATCCTTTTTGTGTCCTTTCATATGGCAGTGTTCACAAGTTATATTCCAGTTCTTCTTGGGTTTGACCGATTGTTGATTAGATGAAGAATAAAAAACTGTTGGTTCAGAAGAGGATTCTGCAACAACAGCATTGGATAAACTTCTCTGGCTTTCCTCAGTGACAAGCATAGAGTAGGCTTGGTTGATAGATGGTAAAGGTTGCATCATGAGGATTTGGCTTCTAGCATGCAAATAAGTCTCATTTAATCCCATCAAGAATTGTAGTAACTTTTGATTCTGCATGTGATCTACGTAAACTTTTGACATGGAACATTCACAGGAAGGAAGCTGAACAATAGACGAGAACTCATCCCATAGCATTCTTAGTTTAGAGTAATAAGTGGAGATGGACAAAGTTCCCTGCATTAAAGTGACTATTTCTCTATGTAATTGAAAAACTCTAGATCCATTCACTTTATCAAACCTTTCTTTCAAATCTTTCCATACTAGATGTGCACTAGATGCATAAACGATGCCACTTAAGAGTTCTTTAGTAACGGAATTCATGATCCAGGAGAGAACTATAGCATTACATCTATCCCATTGATTGTGCAAGTTAACTGGAAAGCTATCCTTTGTGTAAGTTCCATCAATAAATCCAATCTTATTTTTAGCTAACAATGCAATTCTCATAGATCTACTCCATAATGAGTAATTATCAACACCACTTAATTGAAAAGAAACGAGAACAGCACCTGGAGTATCAGAAGGATGAAGGTAAAGCTGATGACTAAAATCGATTGTTGAGCTCGATTGATCATTTCCATTATTTGCAGAAGACTGCGTCTCTCCGTCTGCACTGACATTTGCCATTTTGGAAGAATGAAAATGATAGCTTCTTGATCAGAAGAAATGAGATCAGATAATAGACGAAATTCTGAGGAAATGATGAAACAGACGAAACTAATGAATCAGTTAACGAAGCTGAAGAAACAGATGGAACTGATGAATCAGTAAAGCCGTGACTTCCTGATGAACAGAGTGAAGTTCTCTGTGAATTTTAGAATTCTCAAACCCTGGAATTCTAGCTCTGATACCATGTTAATTTGGGGGCAAGAAACGTGAAAAAGAAGAATTCTCTTATTCAATAATGAGAAGTCTGTTACATTGTTGCTTATATACAAGGAAATAATACATGACCTTTTAACTAATTTCTTCTAACTATCTTAACAAACTTACAGCTCAGCATAACTAATTTCTAACTAACTAAGTTTTCTTCTATATACGTAACAACTTGATCTTTAACATTACTCATCAATATTCTGTAAGTTTCTTCTCTACTTTCTATTTTTAATTTGAACATAATTAATTTATTAGAAGCATACAGTTATATATTTTTTTAAACCAGCTGAGTATATATGAATTTAATTTCTTTCCGTAATCTCTTGTGGAAAAATATATTCATCGATCTATGTTTAGTTTCATCTCATCTAGTGATTAGACCAGTCGCTGCAGTTGTGCTTTCTTTTCGGTTTTAATCAATATTTGTTTTCTTATAAATGTGATGTTTGTGTGTGCACTACTTGTTTCGCCCTTACTCGTTTAACGTCAAATAGAATTTGGGGGTATATGCTAGTTTTTAAAATACTAGGACTTAGAAAATCGACATCCCAGGGGGTAAATGTAATCATAGATGAAGTAGAAGCTTTAATAAAAAGGTTAGGATGAAACAGCTTGGAAGGGTCTTTGTTTTTATTTTTTTTTTTCTCTCTATGTGAAGAGAGAAAAAGAGAAAAAATTTCTTGAGTTCATCACTTTATATTACACAGAAAGTTCTCTGCTTTCCTATCAAACCACAACCAATTAGCTTTCTTTGAAGCTCTTTATGTTAAATTCTGTAAGTTTGTTCTGTTTTTATTTTAATTTTAAGTATATGCATGATCATGCACCTGATATAGGATTTTCGAGAGTGGAATAGAATAATTAGAAGCACATAGGTTCTTTTTTTTTAATAACAGAAGCTGAGCATATATGCTCTTAATTTTAATCCTTAACTTCTTGCCAACATAATTTATTCATATAAGTTTAATTTCTCAATAGCTTTTATACAATATCAAAGTTGAAAACTATATGAGATGCATGCATTTTTGTTTAAAAAATGCATGCATCTCATAAATATATAAATGGTAAAGAAGAAATTAATTAGTTCCTTATTTTTTTCAATTCTATCAGGGGGCATAGACGACACGTGTAACTTGGGAAAAATTAGCTTGGATCAATCAATCGTATTGCTTCCATGAGTATCCAAACAGCTTCTTCTTCAGGTAATCATATTTGTTCTTCCCATTGGAAGTATGACGTCTTTATAAGCTTTAGAGGTGAAGATACTCGGAAGAATTTCACAGATCATCTATATGCTGCTTTGACTCGAGAAGGAGTTAATGTTTTTAGAGATGCCGAAGAACTTGATAGAGGAAAACTCATTTCATTGGAGCTCCTTCAAGCAATTGAAGAATCAAGATTTTCGATTATCGTCTTCTCAAGAAACTATGCTAATTCCTCTTGGTGCTTGCATGAAATTGCTAAGATTGTTGAATGTAAGAACACAATGGGACAAAATGTTTTTCCCATTTTTTATGATGTTGATCCATCCATGGTAAGGAAACAAACAGGGACGTTTGAGGAAGCTTTTGCTAAGCATGAAGAAACTTTTAAGGAGAATAAACAAAATGTTCAAATATGGAGGAATGCTTTAAAAGAAGTTGCCGATCTCTCTGGATGGGATGCGAAAAACAGGTAATAGTTTTTCTTTTTCATGTTTATGAATGTGTCATAATATTTTTTACTGTAATTAACCAATTATCAAAAGATCAATATTTTCATTAGACTATGGTGATTGCTTGATTATTCTTCAAAAAAATCTCTTTTATTAACTACCAATCATGTCCTTATATTTACTCAATTCAAAGTTTAAGAGACGTTGGTCCTACATTAAATAGCTGACCGTACATGTATAATATGATAGCAATGGTAACCCATAATTCAGAGTAAACTATATAAAGAAAGAGAAGAACTCTTGGTACTTGTAAAGTTATATAGTAATTTTTTCTCATACATTGATGACAACTATTGTTCTTTTTCATTTGCAGACAAGAATCAGAACTCATACATGATATTGTCAAAGAAATATCAATTAAATTAAGTCCAACAACATTGATGACTTCTGAGGGCCTAGTAGGAATAAATTCTCGCCTTGAGAAACTGAAGTTGCTGATAGGTAGTGGGTCTAACGATATTCGTATGATAGGGATATGGGGAATGGGAGGAATAGGCAAGACAACAATTGCAAGAGTTTTTTATGACTTGTTTTCATATCAATTTGAAGGGAGTGCTTTTCTTGCCAATGTCAGGGAAATTTCAAGAAAAAGTGGCCTGGTTACTTTACAAAGGCAACTTCTTTTGAAAATTCTAAGGGGAAGAGATAATAACATATGCGATGAGAATGATGGAATTAATGAGATAAAGAGAAAGTTGCGTCACAAAAAAGTTCTTGTTGTTGTAGATGATGTGGATCATATTGACCAACTAAACAATTTAGTTGGAAAACGTGAATGGTTTGGTTTAGGAAGTAGGATCATAATCACAACAAGAGATAAACATTTGTTGATGACTCACAAGGTTGATAAAGTTTATGAAGCTAAAGAACTGAATTGTGATGAAGCTCTTGAACTCCTTATCTCAAAAGCCTTTGAAAACCAACAGCCTTCAGAAGACTATTTGGAGTTGCCCCAACATGTTGTAAGGTATGCTGGTGGTCTTCCATTAGCTCTCAAAGTTTTGGGTTCATTTTTGTTTGGTAGAACTGTAGATGAATGGACAGACACGCTAAAAAGACTCAAAAGAGATCCTAAGAAGGAGATTTTGGATGTACTTGAAATAAGTTTTGATGGTTTAGAAGAAACTGACAAGAAAATATTTCTTGATATTGCATGTTCTTTTAAAAGACAGAGGAGAGAATATGTAACAAGAATTTTGGATGGTTGTGGTTTTAACCCAACTATTGGATTAAGTGTTCTCCTTGAAAAATCTCTTATAACTATTTCATATTGCAAAAAAATAGGGATGCATGATTTGTTACAAGAAATGGGTCGACAAATTGTTAAGAGAGAATCCACGGAAGAGCCTGGAAAACGTAGTAGATTATGGGATGAAGAGGACATTCGTCATGTTCTAACAACGAACACGGTACACACCTAGTGAGAAATATTTTTTTTCCTTCAATTTTTAACCGATTATATCTATATGTATATATAGTTTTATCTTTGTCTCCAATTTTGTTTGTCACTTATATTTTTGTCTTAATTCTTTAGGGGACTGAGCTAGTTGAAGCCATAACACTTGGAAGAAAGCTCAATGTAAGTGCAAGTGCTAAAGCCTTTTCAAAGATGACCAACCTAAGATTACTCAAGATTAGAGGAGTACAACTTCCCAAAGGTCTTGAGTATCTTTCCAATCAGTTAAGATTACTTGATTGGCATGGATTTCCTTTAAAATCATTGCCATCAAATCTTCAGTTGAATAAACTTGTTGAACTTAAAATGGACCGTAGCCGCATCAGACAACTATGGAAGGGGAACAAAGTAAGATAATTCACTTACACTTTTTTTTTTAGTAAATAATTATTGAATATTTTTATGCATTCATCCTTTAATTAATGTGGTAACTAACTAAGAAATGCGTTTTTTTTTTCTTTTGTTTTTTCAATTTTAATAGCCTTTCAACATGTTGAAATCAATTAGTTTCAACTCCTGCGAGAGCCTAATCAAAGCACCAGATTTCACAGAGATCCCAAATCTTGAGAGGTTGACTCTTGCGGGATGTTCATGATTGAATGAGATTCACCCATCTTTACTAGCTCATAAAAAGATTAAACAGATGGATCTGAGTTATTGTTCAAGTCTCAAAACTCTTCCAAGCCAGATTCATATGGAATCTCTTAGAAGTCTTAATCTTGGTGGTTGCTCAAAATTGAAGAGGTTTCCAGAGATTATAGGAAGTATGGAGTGTCTCTTGTCGCTTTTTTTAGATGATACTGCTATTAAAGAATTGCCTCTGTCTATTGGGCTTCTATCTGGGCTTGAATCCTTGGACTTGAAAAAATGCAAAAATCTTTCCAGTCTTCCGAATACTATAGATGGCCTGACATCTCTTCAAAACCTGTTTCTCTCTCATTGTTCCAGACTTGTGAGTCTTCCGAATACTATAGATGGCTTGAAATCTCTTCAAGACTTGTCTATCTCTCATTGTTCGAGACTTGTGAGTCTTCCGAGTACTATAGATGGCTTGAAATCTCTCCAAAAGTTGTCTATCTCTCATTGTTCGAGACTTGTGAGTCTTCCGAGTACTATAGATGGCTTGACATCTCTTCAAAACCTGTCTCTCTCTCATTGTTCGAGACTTGTGAGTCTTCCGAATACTATAGATGGCTTGAAATCTCTTCAAGACTTGTCTATCTCTCATTGTTCGAGACTAGTGAGTCTTCCGAGTACTATAGATGGCTTGAAATCTCTTCAACACTTGTTTATCTCTCATTGTTCGAGATTTGTGAGTCTTCCGAGTACTATAGATGGCTTGAAATCTCTTCAACACTTGTCTATCTCTCATTGTTCGAGACTTGTGAGTCTTCCGAGTACTATAGATGGCTTGAAATCTCTTCAAAACCTGTTTCTCTCTCATTGTTCGAGACTTGTGAGTCTTCCGAGTACTATAGATGGCTTGAAATCTCTTCAATACTTGTCTATCTATCATTGTTCGAGACTTGTGAGTCTTCCGAATACTATAGATGGCTTGAAATCTCTTCAAGTCTTGTCTATCTCTCATTGTTCGAGACTAGTGAGTCTTCCGAGTACTATAGATGGCTTGAAATCTCTTCAACACTTGTTTATCTCTCATTGTTCGAGATTTGTGAGTCTTCCGAGTACTATAGATGGCTTGAAATCTCTTCAATACTTGTCTATCTCTCATTGTTCGAGACTTGTGAGTCTTCCGAGTACTATAGATGGCTTGAAATCTCTTCAACACTTGTCTCTCTCTCATTGTTCAAATCCCATGACTTTAATATTGCTTTCTTTTCCATCTATTTTGTGTCGTGTTACAAAGTTGTATCTTCGTGATTGTAATCTTGGGGATGGGGCAATAACCAGTGATTTGCTTGGAAGCTTCATCTCATTGGAGGAATTAGATCTAAGCCAAAACAATTTTGTTTCGTTACCTGCTAGCATCAATCGTCTTTCTAACCTTAGAGCTCTTAGGTTGAACTGTTGTAGGAGGCTTCAAATTCTGCCAGAACTTCCTTCCAATATAAGTAAACTTAGTGTAAACGGTTGCATTTCCCTGGAAAGATTATCTAATGCATTAAGATTATGCAATTCGAATTTGTCAAATATTTCATCTCACAATTGCTTGAAACTCGATGGTATAGTGGTGAGGCATTTTCAATTATGAAGGAACACCTCAAGGTCTGTCACTTTCTCTCTCTTTTTCGAATTAGATTTTTTTATTTTTTATTTTATCCGACATTTCCCAAACTTTTAGAGATCTTGTATTATCTATCTAATTTTATTTACATATATATGGTCACGATTTTGCTTTTATCATTATTATTAGTAGTAGTATTATTACATTTCCTTTCTGCAATTAATAACCGAATAAATCCTTGTATTTACATTATGCAACATGTCTATTTTTTCCTATCTCATAGAAGCTTTGTTTTATTTTGGGTACAGCTGACAAATTCAAGTAAAAGATTTGGCATGCTTGTTCCAGTAAGTGAAGTTCCAGAGTGGTTCAAGCATAAGAGTGACGGTGATTCAATATACATAGAAAAGCCGCCAGATTTGAACAAGAATGATAGCAAGTTGGTGGGATATGTTGTGTGCGCTACATTTTTTCACTGTAAGATTCCAGGTCACACTATAGATGCCGACGCGTTGTTTCATCTTGGGTGTAGTGTGACTGGGGGTTTTTCCGAACCTGAATATCCGGGATTGAGTTTTGAGGTTGACTGGCGCCTGCCTGGGTTAGATCATCTT
Source organism: Pistacia integerrima (assembly GCA_026225825.1). Classification (NCBI taxonomy): domain Eukaryota; kingdom Viridiplantae; phylum Streptophyta; class Magnoliopsida; order Sapindales; family Anacardiaceae; genus Pistacia; species Pistacia integerrima. The sequence goes on along the minus strand of CM047745.1, from coordinate 16,366,723 downwards.
TCGCTACTGTATTTACCTGGAGAGAAAATCAAACGATTTAATAGTCCCGAGTTCGGAATTTGGTTCGACGGATACCCGAGGTTCGAAGTGAAGGTGAAAAGGGTTGGAGTCCATCCTGTGTATGAGAATGAAGATTTTGTTGAGTTTCATTGATCAAGATTTTGTGGTGCCAAGGCCTTGCTGTCAATGCTGCATTGTGTTTATGCTGTTTATTTGAGAGTTATGATTGTGTTAATTTTATATGTTGTAACTTATTTTCAGATAATTCACTTTTTCTTTTTTTAATTAATTAATTAATTATTATTATTTGAGGATGGACGATGGAGAAATAAATTGAGACAACATTCGTCTTTGGCCTTCCTTCTGGTAAGACACTAACACAAGCAATCGCAACTCCAGGACTGCAAGCATCTGGTTTTTTGATAGCAAGTGAAGTTGCGTTGATATTAATATCTTCATGTTCCCAGTTGGGTAACACCAACTTGGCTAACTCAGTACCCTCGCTAATTGGAGGTTTTCTGGTCAGCAACTCCAGAGAATAACTCTAAAGCCGTAAACGTTCCCAGCCGCTGTTACTCCCATCGTGTAGGCATACTCTGCAATAATCTCAAATACAGAAAACTAAAACAGAAAATTAGTAATCTATCTGATTGCAGATTTATGAATGATAAAAAGAATAAAGATCACGAGTAATGAGATCCAAGGGTAAGTATCCTGAACTGGTGATGCTAATATGCCTAAAAGAATATGTTATCACCTATTTTACCTTTTTCAGATTCGAGACGGGTTTACGAATTGGGTTTACGAATTGCTAAATCGTACGTTATGTGCTAAATTATGCATCAAATATGTGTAACAAATGTATATGACAGCCAATGTGCCTAAGAATTTTCGTAAATGTAAAAGCCATACCCGGTTTGAGCAATTCTTTAGCTATAAAAGCAAAAGAGAGAGTTTACCTGGAGGAATATAACCGACAGAACCAGCAAGCGTGGAAAGACTGCCAGTCCTCTTTGAGGGGTCAATCACTTTGCAGAGTTCAATATCTCCAAGGTGTGGTTCTTTCAGTGACTTAAGCATAATGTTTTTACTTGAAAGTTCAAGGAGGAGAATTGTACCAGAGGTGTATCCTAACTGATTGCTGCTCAGATTCAAAGCAATCTGCAATTTCACTGGCAACGATGGAATTCGGCCACTTAGCTTATTTTCTCCAAGTTGGAGTTCTATCAAAGAATTCATGTTCCTGATAGAGTCGAGTATGGAACCGCTGAGAGAGTTGTTTTGTAAGTTCAAGTTTGTAAGCTCTTGCAACTTGGAAAAGGAAAGAAGGTATTGAACCAGTCAACGAATTCCAAATAATGTTTAATTGAGAAAAAGTTTTGGGAAAACTGAACAGGGATGTCTCCACTGAGGTTGTTAAGTTGGAGCTTCTTAACTTGAAGACTGCTGAGATTACCCAGCTGTGCCGGCAATGAACCATTCAATTTATTTTGACCCAAGTTCAACAGCGTCAAAGTTTGGCAATCACCCAATTCTGAAGCTATTGTTGTCCAGCTCCAAGTAAGTCAATTTTTCCAGAGTTGCAAAATTCGCTGAAGGGATCACACCATTCAGTGAATTGCTTCCTAATCTCAACCTGACCAAGCTTGGAGACATTTTATCAGGTATTGAACCCTCTAGGGAATTATAAGACAAATCCAGAGTCTGCAAATTTGTAAATGACAAAAAGTCTTCTGGAATAGGTCTAAATTCTTCACATATCTTGTGAGTCCACTAGGAATTGAACCAGTAAAATTGTTCTGATTGGCTGCAAGCCGTGACAGGGTTGATATACTTGAAAAATTTGCTGGAATTCCACCATCTAACATTTTCACAGAGAGAATTAGAACTTCAAACTTGGCAAGTTTTACAATTCTATGAGGAATAGACCCTGAAAGCCGATTAACATGCACTAAAGTCAATCAAGGTCAAATTCCCATAATCTGCAATTTCTTCAGGTATTTCGCAACTGAATTAGAGAAATGATGGCTACGTTTGAGTAAAGCCATTTCAAACAATAAAAGCAATTCCTTTTCCACAAGTTTCATGCACAATCATATACATATATACTAAAATTTTCAAGACATCTAGAGTAAAAATTTTCTACTAGTTTGATAGTCTATTGTCTTGCTCAAAAAATGAGATGAGAAGCTCATACTCTAGCTAAAGATGCTCTAACCATTGATGATGTATTGGTTGAGTTTGAAGATGTTCCAAATTGTATTGGATCCTTAGTCGATCCTCTATTGAATGAATATAAAACTCATTTGATTTCAAAAAAAAAAAAAAAAGGAGATGAGAAGCTAATGAATAAAACAGATTATATTCATTGGGTAGATTGACCAATTAATAATACAAGGACTATACCTGCCTAGATTCAATTGATAGACATATACAAAAATATAATGATGTGATTGGGTGATAGATTTTACAGTAAAAGAGCAGGCTGTGGAATGCACATTCTTCTTACGTGCCTTGTCGGTTATTTGTAAGCTCGAGTTCGCCATTGGAAGGATCATCTGACATACATACAGTCGTGCGATGCTCGGTTTTTAAGTGATTTTGGATGATGCTGAATCTAATACTACTACTGGGCTGAACAATCAGTTTGGCAATTGTAACACTGATGGAATGGATTTTACGTCGGAGCAGTCAACGGCGTTTTGGAAGCTGCTTCAACAGCTTGATTAATTCATAAGTTCTCATGTCTTTACCGGAGTAGAGGCATAGATCGAGTGGGGTTAAACCCTCCTGAGTCAAAAGAAAAAAGATTAAAAGATCTGACCACTGCATGCAACCATGTAAGGGCAATTAAGCGTTTTATGAAGTAAAAAACTAAGGATAAATAATAATATGGCAGCTAGAAACAATACAAATCAAACAGACGAAACATCAGCGGAAAGAACTTGCTGAAGTACTAAAAATGTCAAACCAGTAACCAAAGAATGCCTCTGAAATCTAAATCCTATATCCATATATTATAAAAAAGAGTCCCAATGTTTGCCAAACTTATGGACAGGTATCACTTCCATATAATTTTGATAAACAATCCTTCAAAGAAATACGTTAATCAACTTATAATGACCACGCGTACTTTAGTAAGTTTGAAAGAACAGAAATGACTCTTCTAGTTTTCAAGGTCGTGGTTGTCTAATCATGAATCTGGAGCTTACTATTATAATGATTATGTAATAATGTAAATCACATCATAAAAGTGCCACCTCTAGGTTCCATGATAACCAAAACGCACAAGGGTAAAAATTCAATCATCCATGATCTGGTTATGCGTGAACTAACAAAGACTTTAAGCACCTACACACAACCAGCTCTTAGTATATAATAAGGAAGTTGACGTTAATTGGTTAATTCTTACCTGGTTTTTCAATGTTTTATCAGCTCCTTTAATCAATAACAATTTCACTATATCTGTCCTACGGGCTTGAACAGCAAGATGTAAAGGTGTCCATCCATCCTGAAAAGTGCAAATAAGAATATTCCCCAGCAGAACAGATATCAAATAAAAATGCAAAGGAACAATAGGCAATTGTCGAACATACATTGTCTTTAAGATTTAGATCAACATTGTATAACAAAAGAATTTTGATTGCTGGACTTGATGCTGTTTGAACAGCATAATGCAATAAAGTGGCCCCATTCTGTAGCAGCAAGAAAACATAAAATGTATCAATTTACTAACCAATTGAATGACCAAATATACTAAGTGGTGTAAATGCATTAAGCTGAACAACAGAAGTTTACAATAAACACCATTACCAAGATATTAAAGAGCCTAAATCAAGTTAAAATAAGGAAATGCGGAAACAGAAAAAACAAAGAAAGTATGTAGGAAAAGATGATTAGCCATCAAGATGAAGATGAAAATAATAGTAATAATGAAGAAGCTAGTCCTGCAAAGAAATAACGGAAGAATATCAAGAAAAGATATACATGACTAAGGTCCCAATACAGAGAGTTTCAGATAACAAGCAATCTCAAATTTTAAGTGCAGCAAAAAGTAAGCCTTTGTGAATAGAAGCCTTCACAGAGAAGACAAGATATGAATGGCACCAACAATAATATGAGGCTCAATATACTCTTCACATGGATAACATATATCCGTATATGGACCAAGGCCAAATAGTTTCAACTCACATCATCACAAACAAAAGGATTCGCTGATTCTCTCAACAGATAGTTGGTAACTGCCTGCTTCTTCCCAATGATAGCTTTGTGAATTGCAGTCAAGCCATCCTGAAAAAAATGTTAGAAGCCAAAATTGAAAAATTTATTTTAAAAAAAAGAAGGGCTTAAAATAGCTGCTAAATGTAATATCAAGTGACATTTCTTTCATTTAGATAAACATTCTGACGTATTTAACCAAAAAGAGGAAGTGAGAAAAACAAAGGCACAGTATCATATCTAGTCAAAAAGTGGTCAATTTATTTACCTTATCCACAGCATTGATGTCAACATTATGTTTCAACAAAGCATCAACAAGGTAGAACTCTCCAGATGCAGCGAGGGTGTGAAGAGGTAGCCATTTTTTCTGAAAAAGATTCCATCAGAAGTTATAAATAGATGACAACATCAAGTCCCTTAAAACAAACCACAAGGATTATTCTACTTAAATAGTTAGTACTTGAAGCCAATAGTAAACTGTTACAGATAACTTAAGACCTGTTATAACTGCTTAAAGAGTCCACTTAAGTTTTTTGCAAGGTGCTTTCTCGCATGATTTCTTCAGAGTAATGTCCAGGGTTCAAGCACATTAGCTCACAGATACAATCTAGGATCAGAAACATTGTTGCAGTGGATTCATACACATTTGAACCCCATATTTTTTATTAAAAAATCCTGGTTTTTACTAGTTAAAAACAGAAAAGTACTTGGGTGCTAATCTACATAATTTTTGGATCAATCTAGCAATGGTATGTTACTAAAAATAACATTATTTACAATTCATATGAGAAAAGAAAATTGAAGAAGCAGTTATGAGCTAAGTCCAGCAGAGTTCAGCAGTGCTAACCGCCACTGGTGCTGACCTTGCAAGCTCATAGGAAGCAGTTAGCTCCCACTTACTGTTTCCAAAAATCAAAGCTCAAACTAAGGAAACTGTTAACCGAATTCCCCTCCAATTTTGAGTATATAAATAATGCTTTGTAGCACAGTTTTAAATAGCGAAAAAAGTTGTTCAGTTTTGGCAAATTCCAGCTCTCTTAATTTTTCTTCTAAAACTCTCTCAAAATCCTCACTCCATAGAGTCAGCTTTCCATTCAGTTAAGCCTAAATTCTTCTATTCTGAAAATGTGTCTTGTTTTCATTTCTCCTCTATTTGAGAGCTGTTCTAGTCATTGTTTCTGATTCTCCAGCAGAAAGTTCTGGCCATTCACCAGCAAATCCTGCAAGTTCTATATGTCCTCTTACTGATCACTATACTGCATTAATACCACTTTCACCAGTTCCATCACTAGCTTTTGCTTTTCAAGTGAATTCTATACCGTCTATACCTCTTGCTGACCTTCCTATAGCTCCTTCCCTTCTCCCTACTCATCATACGATTGCAAGAGCCAAAGCTGGCATTTTCAAATCTAACATCTACATGCCAGTTTACCCTCTCCACAGACTTCCACAGTACCTCAAACTCTTGCTTAAGCTCTCCAGGTTCCAAAGTGAAAAGAGCCATGGTAGAAGAATATGAGGCTCTTATCACAAAAGAACCAGGAGATTTGTTCCTAGAACTTCAAATATGAAAAGAGTGGGCTGTAATTTGGTTTCTAGGATAAAATGCAAGCCTGACGGAACGATTGGAAGATATAAGACTAGACTAGTTGAAAATGGGGTATCATCTAACTCCTGGACTTGGTTTAAAAACCCGGACGGCCGGTTTAACAGTTGGACTGGGACCCGGGGCCTTCTCCGGGTCGAGTTACCCTTTCAACTGTTTCAAGTTTAAAATCTAGCAAACATACCCCTGATTAATACGCATCAGTCCCTGAAGGTTTGAAATCCAGCAGACACACCCTCTAGCCAAATGCAAATCGGTGATGACCTCCCCTTTTCCGGCAACCTTCCACCTTCCCTTGCTGTCGGAAACCACAATCTGAGTTTCTCCGGGGCTGCGACGCTTCATCTCCGCCGCCACACAATGTTTCGTCATCCAACAATTTTTCTTCCATTTCCCGACACCGATCGCATCTTCTCTGACATCAATAGGCCTCCTCAGCCACCGATCTACCTTCTCCCAAGCTCCCTTGCCGTCATTCACGAAGATCTACAGTCATCTCACCAAAAAAAGCCACCGCAGCCATTTGACTTCCACCATTGATTTGCCATTTTCAAACGATGCTTCAACTTGCCAGTTGCCGATTCGTCCTCCCGATCTACCCTCCCTGGTGTGTCACCGCTGCTCTCCCAATCGATCACCGATTTGATTTGACCAAGGGTTGTGTTTGCTAGAATTCAAACCTATAGTGTCTGATGGTATTTATCAAGGGTGTGTTTACCAGATTTTTAAACTTTTCAAACCATTGGTTAAACCAATTAACCTCTGACTCGGTCGCCTGAACGGGCCACCCCTTGAGTGGGGTTTTAAAACCTTGCTCCTGGAATTGACTTTACAAAAACCTTTAGTCCTATGGTGAAGACTTCAACAATTAGAATAGTCCTAAGTCCACCAATGATGAATCATTGGGATGCAAAGCAAATTGATGTGTACAATTCTTTTTCAAATGGAAGCTTGAGTGAAGATGTGTTCATGGAGCAGCTAGAGGGATTTGAAGACAAAACAAAAAATGAGTTTGTATCCAAGCTAGATAAAGCTCTTATGGGCTAAAGTAATCTCCAAGACTTCAAGTCAGATACTAAAGGAAGCATTGCTGCAGTGGGGGTTCAAAAACTCTTAAGTCAGATACTTCTATTTTCATGTCACATTTAGACAATCCTTTGACGATACTTCTGGTGTATGTTGATGATATTTTAGTTACTACAAGTAGCGACAAAATTGCAGCAAAGGTGGTCAAATCTCTAAACATGAGCTTTGCACTAGAAGAATTGGGGTTCACTATCCTATTTTTTGGGGATAGAGGCTGAAAGGACAAGAACCACTTTGCATCTGTCCCAAATTAAGTAAGATTCAGGATATTATGAAGAAAACCAATATGATACACTGCAAAGGGTGTCCCATTCCTATGTGCATAAGCTATAAGCTCTCCAAATCTGAAGGCCAACTCTTCTCAGATCCTACATTGTACAGAAGTACAACAGGCTCTTTGCCATATGTAACTTTGACGAGGCCTAAGATTGCATTTGCAGTGAATAAGCTAAGTCACTACTTTGAGAATCAAACTGTGGTGCATTGGAGTGGCTGCGAAAGACTCCTAAGAGACTTACAAGCTACAAGCAATTTAGGGCTGGTACTTGATACAAAAGGAAGATTTGAAGTGACCGATTTTACATAGGCATACTAGGGTTGTGAGGTTGATGACAGAGAATTAGTAGGAGCGTATTGTGTTTACTTGCGAGGAATCTCTTAGAGTTCTAAGAAACAAAAAAGTGGCGCCAAGATCAAGTACATAAAGTAAGTGTAGGGCTATGGCAAATGTATGAGCTGAAATGGCCTGGACAAATTCAGTGTGGAGTGAATTGAATATAAAGCCAAGCAACATGCCAGTGATCTAGTGTAATAACCAGGGGCTGTAGCATTGACAGCCACTCCAGTATTCCATGGAAGAACAAAGCATGTTGAACTTGATGGGTATTTTGTAAGATAGAAAAACTCGAATAAAGAGGTTGAAGTGAGATATGTTCCAACAGCAGAACAGATTGCAGATATCTTCACTAAAGCCTTAACTATTTACAAATTTGAATATCTAAGAGACAAGCTTGATATCCTTAGAGACACTCAGGCTGAAAAGGGATGAAAAGAGGATTGACGAAGCAATTCTGTACTAAGGAAGGCCAGCACAGTTCAGCAGAGTGAACTGCCACTAGTGCTGACCTGGAAATTTCATAGGATGCAGTTAGTTCACACTTACTGTTTCCAAAAATCAAAGTCTTAAATTAAAGAAACTCTTAACTGACTTTCCCTCTAATTTCTGCGTGTATACCTACTGCCTTGTATCTCAGTTTTTGTTAGCCAAAAAAAAAAAGGTTGGTTGAGTTTTAGAAAATTTGAGCTCTCTGATTTTTCTTCTTAACTCTCAAAATCTCTCAATTTCTGTTTTATTTCTATAGAAAATTAAGCAATAAATAAATCACGTCCGGGTTACTGAAACCTGTTAAAAGGAATCATTCAAGAACTATAAAATGAACCTGCAAAGCACAACACAACGGCAGTAATGGACTTACAGAGGTAGAGGTTACTAAGTCGGGTATCTTCTTATTCAACAGAATTTTCTCCTCCTTTGTAAACAACTTACGTGGACCTGCTTATTTGAAATTATAAATAAAAATATTAGCCATCAACTAAACAAACTCATAAACAATTAAACTAACACTTTACATTACCTTCAGATTTCTTATCAGGAGGCTCATAATTTTTGTTAAAAAACTCAGAAACATCGTCCAAGCCTCGACCATAAACTGCCCATTTCGGATTCTTTGGCTCCAATCGCTCGCTCGAAGACACATTCACATTTGCTTCATCTTCTTCGGACTCTTTATCATCACGAAAACGTTGAGGGTTATCAAGAACCACCGGCTTCACCTGAGCCAATTTAGCTTTCTTGTAATCCAAATATTCCTGCAAATTTAAACTCTTCAAAGGAACATAGCCTTGTTTCCTCTTCTCAACTCGGCTACCAAACTCCATTTCCTGCCTAATCTTGCGCTTATCTTTCTTCGTCAGGTTAATTTCCTCTTGAACTTGCCTCCATTTCTCAGGAACCAAATTCTCACCTTCGACTTCCACAGATTTTTTCTTGTTTTTCCGTTTAGGTTTGTCTGAGTCGGAGTTTTTGCTAAGGCCGGCATCGTTTTGAAGGTAAGGGTCCTCAAACACGCCTTCCTCGAAGACTAAACAGTCGCCGATTACACGGTCTTCAAGTTCGAGGCTGTCGTATTGAAGAAGGTAAGAAGAAGATTCAGAAGGGAAGAGGGAGTAGAGTCTTTTTCTACGGAAATTAAAGTTCTGTGGTGAAGAAGAAAGCTTGTGGGAAAATGAAAGAAAAGAGTGAGGAAGAAGATAAGAGAGTTTGGGGTTACAGTAGGGGTTCAGTAGAGTTGGGAGTGACACTGACATTGTTAAGTTCTTCCCCCGTTACTGCAAGGAGATTGTTTACCACTTTTTGTGTTGTATTCAAAGGCAAATAGACTCGGTAAGTAATGTTGGGCCTCCAGTAAGTTTAATTTGGCCAGCTTTAACACATAAATTTTAATCTTATATAGTCACTTATAATAATTTCACATATATGTATATATATTTTTTTTTCTTAACCAGACTAGTCCTAAAAATATGATGAACCTTTTTTTTTATTGGATAACGGGAGTGTCCGAACCAGCTCTCGTGCACCTCAACCAATTCTCAAAATTTATTGAATACCCTATAAACTTAAAAAACCCAACAAAACAGTATGTTAAAACTCAAAAAACCCAACAAAACATCTCTGACCGCTAAACCCTTAGGGTCATTGATGAACACTTTTCTTTCTTTTTTCCTTATTTAAGTGGATATGGGCTAAAACTTGTGACAATATTATCATGTGTTCAATTATTTAGTGTGTAATATGCAGTTCAAGTTTTAAAATCTTCGCTATAGGTAATGTTCTCTTATTCCTCACGTGTTCAAGTCTTCATGTTTTTAGCATATTTTACGAGTTTCACATTAATGTACTAGCGAAACGATACTCTGATATTACAGATTTCATGTTGATACAATCAACATATAACTAATGAATGTAACACATAATTGGGTTCCATATGATTGGACGAAATGCACTGATAAGCAATTTGATTCACACACCAGCAACAAAATCCTTGCTCTATAGCACTGACAATTTGAGATGCAACCATCGTCGTATGCATGATAATGGGATGCGAAGCAAGTAAATCAATATTCCAAAAACCGAACCGGACTATGACCCGTTCAAGGGTCAGGTTTCCGCTTTGATCAGTTGGATTGGTCGGTTGGACCGTAATCAGTAAAATTACTTTAGGTCCCTGATTGTTTGAAATTCATCAAAAACACCTCTATAATACTCCCTTAAAGTTTGAAATCTCTCTAATACACCCTTGTCATGCAAAGAGACTGGTTATGGTGGTGGTAGCGATGATCGACGGCTAATCAAGGTTTGGAATCATGGGGCTTTTGATGTATAGTTGCCAACGAATCTGATGGTGGTGCTAAGGAGTTCCATCGGCGCCGAAAATCACCGGAATCAACAAAAGAAGTCAGACGGTTGCGTGAACTTTAGGTGGACGATGAGCGACGAAGGTTGGACGACGGCCACTGAAAATGGCTGGGTTTTGTCGTGGAGATGCCGTCAAGTCTAATGGTAATGTTTTCTCCCTCGAACGATGCCGGAATCCTGTGGGACTGAGCTGCGATTAGACAGTGATTCGACACTATTCCAACGGTCCAACCACAATCCAATCTGGTTTGAATGAAATTAACGGTTTTTAAAGGATACTAGACTAGATATGCCGCCCATTATCGATCGAATCGGTCTGACCGGTCGGTCCGGTCCGGTCTGATTTTCAGAACATTGAAGTAAATACCACAAACATTATAATCTACTCATAATAAGCAAACACCAGAAGTTCTATGAGCTACATTCATAATAAGTAAACGCCATAAACATTATGATCTACATTCATAACAATCGTATCTGGGTCATGAAGTATGAATTCAACTGGTTTAGCAAAGCTCCCCAGCATGAGCAGCACAAAAAGCTACAGGATTAAGAAACGTCACTGCCCTAGAGAACAAAGCCATCCCAAACATCCATTTGAGTCTCCTTAGTTCTAGTCCCAACCGAGAGTCAATACGTCAATACATTCAATTTCAAATGTTTCATCAATCCCTTGAAAGAGCACATGAAAAATTAACAAATAGCATCACCTAGAGGCTAGAACCACGTGAGTACCTCCTCACTGGGTTACCGTAAGGGGAATGAGGCAACGACCTGGATCTGTCCCTCCTGGATCTTCCACCGTGAGGAGAGTGCACAGGAGAATAACCACGACCTCCTCAATATGGTGAGCGCCTAGGAGACCTACGATACCCATAATCATCACAGCTAGAACGATACCTACTACCACGATCACCACGAGAACCTTTCACAAATGCAGGAAGCAAATTTACCAGTAAACAATTCAGTTAGGATGTCCATTGAACCAATGAATCATTCCAAGGATGGAATATCATAAACATATTATACTCACCATGACCATAGTCCCTACTACTTTTCAGCCCAAGATAGTTTCCAAGTGTTGGAGTTCTAGGATGTTTCCTCCGAGACTGAAAGATAAAAAAAAATCACCTCTTTAAAATTATCCATTATAAAATTTTACTTTAAATAACTACTGAGTAATGGTAAGGAACACGATCAGGCATCATTTCTACAAGTAACATTTGATAAGTCATCCTCAAAAACAAAATGAAAAATCTTCATTAGAGAAATTCCAAATATGGGAGAATAGCCTAGCTACCGAGCAGGGAATAACAAAATATCTAGACACACAACTATTGCCCACTAAATGAATGCAAGTATGAAATACCATAAAATCCTGATTAGAAACTTGTTGCTAATGTCCGTTGATTAGTTGATGGAGTTGAAAGTGAATGCTAATGTCAAAGTGAGCAAAGATAACTTTAAAGAGCTTCATTTTAAACATATATATATATATATATATATATATATATATATATATATATATATATATATATATATATATATATATATATATATATATATATATTCTCCTCTGTTTCGATGTGTAATACTGTGGCTGTATCAGAATTATGCGGTCGCTTTCCCTTTTGAGAGAACAGTCTAGGTCTAGATCCAGATCAAGGTTTAGGTCTAGGTCAAGATCCTGGTTTAGGCCAAGGCAGAGATCACGGTCCCGAAGTCGTGGAAGGTTTGTCGTTTGGCTTAGGTTTATAGGCACGATACTTGTTCAATCCTGTTTCTGCCATATCTGACATTGATACTTTGTGAATGTTCTTCTCATATGGATAATGTTCTCTGATCCAAATCAAGGTCCAGAAGTCGTGGCAGGTTAGTTTTTTTTGTGCTGATGCCTACCACACTCATATTTTCTGTTTTAGCTTTTCTTGCCATGCCTGATGTTCTGATACCGTTCTAAAGTCCTGCATACATGATGGCTTGTTCTTTTGTTACTCTTATTTTTTAATGATCTGGTAGGGGTGATATTACTAATCCTGGAAACACACTTTACGTGACTGGCCTATCTACAATACTTACCATTGATTGGATTTTTTTCTTAATTGTTTCCTTGGTCTATTTGAATGGATTATGTCCTATCTTTCTTCTATAATTTATTTTAGCTTTTGTGTTCAGGTTGCTTCATGTCTTGTTGTGGAACCCCGTACGCGCATCTCTCGAGGTTTTGCTTTTGTCACAATGGACACTGTTGAGGATGCCACCCGTTGCATTAAGTATCCTAACCAGTCAGTTCTCGAGGTCGAGGGGCGATATATCACTGTAGAGAGGGTAATGTGATTTCACCCTTGGTGGTAAACTTAACCAGTTTTGATTGGTTATCTTTCTTCTTAACTTGGAGGTTTTCTGGTTATATTCAGAACACCTTGCATCAGCTATGTTGGCAGCAATCAAAGATGATGAGTTCATCCATGTCAACTATAGTGAAACCGCTTGATCAACGGCCAGCTTAAATAGCTTTTCAAATGCATGTGATCAACTAAACATAGCAACTATTTTGTCCAACAACTATACAACCTCAGCATTCACTTTCAACTTTATCAACTAATCAACGGACATTAGCAGCAAGTTTCTAATCAGGATTTTATGGTATTTCAAACCTGCATTCATTTAGTGGGCAATAGCTGTGTGTCTAGATATTTTGTTATTCCCTCCTCGGTAGCCCTGTAAGGAGGTACTCATGTGGTTCTAGGTGATGCTATTTGTTAATTTTCATGTGCTCTTTCAAGGGATTGATGAAACATTTGAAATTGAATGTATTTACGTATTGAGTCTCGATTGGGATTAGAACTAAGGCGACGCAAATGGATGTTTGGGATGGTTTTTTCTCTAGCGTAGTGACGTTTCTTAATCCTGTAGCTTTTTGTGCTGCTCGTGCTAGGGAGCTTTGCTAAACCAGTTGAATTCATACTTCATAAGCCAGATACGATTGTTATGAATGTAGATCATAATGTTTGTGGCGTTTACTTATTATGAATATAGCTCATAGAACTTATGGTGTTTGCTTATTATGAGTAGATTATAATGTTTGTGGTATTTACTTGCTTCGCATCCCATTATCATGCATACGGCGATGATTGCATCTCAAATTGTCAATACTGTAGAGCAAGGATTTTGTTGCTGGTGTGTGAATCAAATTGCTTATCAGTGCATTTCGTCCATCATATGGAACCCAATTATGTGTTACATTCATTAGTTATACGTTGATTGTATCAACGTGAAATCTGTAATATCAAAGTATTGTTTATCTAGTACATTAATGTAAAACTTATAAAATATGCTAAAAACATGAAGACTTGAATACGTGAAGATTAATAGAAAATTACCTATAGCAAAGATTTTAAAACTTGAACTGTACATTACACACTAAGTAATTCAACACAGGATAATATTGTTACAAGTTTTAGCCCATATCCACTTAAGTAAGGGAAAAAGAAAAGTGTTCATCTATAACCCTAAGGGGTTTAGCGGTAAAATATGTTTGTTCTATTTTTTTAGTTTTAACATAATGATTTGTTAGGGCTTTTGGGTTTATAGGGTGTTCAAGTCATCTTTTTTGACTTTTGACCCATTGCCCTTTTAAAACTTAAACACTCATGCCAAATTAAAATCTCTATTTTAAAACTCGGATCGGACTGGCCAGTCCGACTGGTTCGACCGGGAGCCTGCTTTTACTTCGGGCCAAGTTAACATAAAACCAGAAATGTTAATAAACCCGTTTTGGACCGGTAATGGACCAACAAAACAGTACAAAACCATCGATCCAACCGACCGGGGCTTAAAACGGTTCGTCTAATCCAAAAAATTTCATATTCCTAATTTCTAAACCAATTTCAGCACTGTTTCATTATCTTCAATTTTCATCTTCAATTCTTCACTACTTACTCTAAAATCTACTGGTAAAGAAGAAGAAGTAAGGGGAGGGGAAGGAAGAAAAAAGGGAAGAGGAGACACGAGAAAGAGTCCGGAAGAGAAAGAAGAAAGAAAAGAGGAGATGAAGAGAAAGAGAAAAGGAGAAAAAAATTACAATAGAGGAAGAAGAAAGTGACGCGATGGGAAGAGAGAGAGAGAGAGAAAAAGGAGAAAGGAAGAAATTGATGGGGGGAGTGATGGCCTGATGGGGAGAGAGAAAAAAAAGTGAAAGATGAAAGTGATAGAGAGAAAAAATAATTAATAATAAAATCTGAGGATAAATTTGTTTTATTTTGAACTTATAGGGATTTATAGATATGTTTTAGGGATGTATTTGTTAATTTTTAAACTTATAACAATTAATAAATTATTTAAAGAAAGGACTGTTAATACCGGTCAGACCAACTAGTCTAATCGGTTGGACCAGTCAACTCGTGAATCAGCTCTTTAACTGGGTCAAGGAACGGTTCAGTTTTTAAAACAATGATTAAAATTTCCAACTAAATAATTAGATTTTCGTTTGACAAACATTCTATTTTATTCACCTATTAATAATTATAATTATAATAGTCAGCAACTTAATTTTATTTTTTGAGTTTTACAAAGCAATATTTTCGTCGTACAATAATATAAACTTTCTTTCAACAAAAATCTATAATGCAAATTGTTAATCTTTTAATCAATAATGATTCATTGAAAAGTCAATGAAGAGGGCTAAATTGAAGTCATTGACTTGGAGCCCACTCTGACCGCAAAAAACGTGTTTGCAAAATTGTTTGATTAAAAATGACTTTCGGGTCTTCAAAGAAAATAGCACAATGTTTTGTTGAAATTTCTAGTGAGCTTCTTATTACCGTGCGAGTAAACAACGACCTTTTCCCACCCAAGGTTAGGATACTTTTTTATCCAAAAAATTTTAAAATACTATTTTTTCATCCAAAATTAATATTTTGTCATTACACAAAATTTTCTTTATCACCACTATTTTAACCTTTGATCTTTTCTCTATAAAACCCCACATATTCATACCATGAAAACCAACTATTTCTAATCACTTTGTACGTATATTTAGCTGGTATATGTAAAACAACTTCTAATTATATTCATCAAAGTAGTAATGAAGTTAGAAGAACGAAAAGAAAAAGAAAAGGAGACCGTTGATTATTAAGTCTAAGTCAAAATTAATAAAAAGCACGGGAGGCGCGTGGGGGAAGGGATGGATCGATGAAGCAAAAATTTTAATGAGAAGTTATTTGCGAAGCAACATAGGAGATTCTTGGTTTCTTCTTTGTAGAGTATGTGACGAGAGAAAAAGACGAGAAATTATGTGACTTTTTCACTTTATTGCCCAGAAAATTCCTGTATAATTTAAGGAGAAAAAAAAAAAGCTACTGCGAAACTACGTGGAAAGCTCTTCATATATATTATCAAAGTCTAAGTCAAAAAGAGAAACTGAACCAGACTTTAATAAAAGCTATTGCGAAACTACGTGGAAAGCTCTTCATATATATTATCAAAGTCTAAGTCAAAAAGAGAAACTGAACCAGACTTTAGTAAAAGCTATTGCGAAACTACGTGGAAAGCTCTTCATATATTCTGTAGAGAATGTAAAAGAGAGGGTGAAAGGGTAATTCCGTCGAATAGGTTGCGTGCGTGAACAGAAGTGATAAGATTGTGAAAAGCGTCAAACAAAGAGAAGAAGATGAAGGAGATGGCGCCATGATCGGAGTTGAAGGCATAAGAATCGAGAAATCAACACTGGGTTTAAAGTGTTGTTCAAACACAGTCCAAGAAGTTGTGCTAAACAGTCAACAAAAGTCATGCCCCATCACAAACTATTATCATATTCACCATTAAACTACTGAAGCAGCAACAACTGATAACACATTTGCATGCAGTGTGGCTGTACGTATCTGATCACGTGTGCTTCCGAATGTGTCAATTTTAATGATTTAAACCAATAATTTAGTGTGCTTCTGGCATTACATATAAACTATTATGTTGCTACACTTATCTTACAGTACCAGTCAGACTCAGTAGTGTAAAAATTATTGACGCATGCATGCATGGATGGATGGTCCTCTTAATTTGTTTTTATCATTTATCAGCTGCAACTTACGAAATGTGAAGTGTCCCACTTGGTTTACTTTCTTTTGTTTATTAAAATTAATTTTAATATGAATTTGTCCATAATTTTCGATGAATTTGTCCACTTAGACAAACACCCCCCTAGTGGAAGAAATATTAAGTGAAAGCCGAATGAGGTGAAGAGGCTCCATTAAAGTGAAAGCGAGCATGCCAATGACAATTATGGTGAAGTTTCGTCTGATAAAGAATTGAAGATGATGTTGATTTCTCATGCAAAAGAGTTTTGTTTTTGTGCAGGCAGTGGTCACGGACTGCACCACACGCTTTCTTGCTGACATTTCCAAATTATATTTGACTATTCAATCACTCATCGCCATCACCAAAAACAGACTTTAATAAAAGCTATTGCGAAACTACGTGGAAAGCTCTTCATATATTCTGTAGAGAATGTAAAAGAGAGTATAAGTAAGAGAAGAACTCCGTTGAGTTCATCACTTTGTAACACAGAAAGCTCCTCTTCCTTCCCATTGAAAACACAACTAATTGCTTTCTTTGAAGCTTTTATATCAAACTTTACTCATCAACATTGTGTAAGTTTCTTCTCTACTTTCTATTTTTAATTTGAACATAATTAATTTATTAGAAGCATACAGTTATATATTTTTTTAAACCAGCTGAGTATATATGAATTTAATTTCTTTCCGTAATCTCTTGTGGAAAAATATATTCATCGATCTATGTTTAGTTTCATCTCATCTAGTGATTAGACCAGTCGCTGCAGTTGTGCTTTCTTTTAGGTTTTAATCAATATTTGTTTTCTTATAAACGTAATGTTTGTGTGTGAACTACTTGTTTCGCCCTTACTCGTTTAACGTCAAATAGAATTTGGGGGTATATGCTAGTTTTTAAAATCCTAGGACTTAGAAGATCAAAATCCCAGGGGGTAAATGTAATCATAGATGAAGTAGAAGCTTTAATAAAAGGCTTAGGATGAAACAGCTTGGACGGGTGTTTGTTTTTATTTTTATTTTTCTCTCTATGTGAAGAGAGAAAAAGAGAAATTTTTTCTTGAGTTCATCACTTTATATAACACAGAAAAGTTCTCTGCTTTCCTATCAAACCACAACCAATTAGCTTTCTTTGAAGCTCTTTATGTTAAATTCTGTTAGTTTGTTCTGTTTTTATTTTAATTTTAAGTATATGCATGATTATGCACCTGATGTAGGATTTTCGAGAGTGGAATAGAATAATTAGAAGCACATAGTTTATTTTATTTTATTTTTAAATAACGGAAGCTGAGCATATATGCTTTTAATTTTAATCCTTAATTTCTTGCTAACATAATGTATTCATATAAATTTAATTTCTCAGTAGCTTTTATACAATATCAGAGTTGAGAACTATATGAGATGCATGCATTTTTGTTTAAAAAATGCATGCATCTCATAAATATATAAATGGTAAAGAAGAAATTAGTTCCTTATTTTTTCAATTCTATCAGGTGGCATAGACGACACGTGTAACTTGGGAAAAATTAGCTTGGATCAATCAATCGTATTGCTTCCATGAGTATCCAAACAGCTTCTTCTTCAGGTAATCATATTTGTTCTTCCCGTTGGAACTATGACGTCTTTATAAGCTTTAGAGGTGAAGATACTCGAAAGAATTTCACAGATCATCTATATGCTGCTTTGACTCAAGAAGGAGTTAATGTTTTTAGAGATGCCGAAGAACTTGATAGAGGAAAACCTATTTCATTGGAGCTCCTTCGAGCAATTGAAGAATCAAGATTTTCGATTATCGTCTTCTCAAGAAACTATGCTAATTCCTCTTGGTGCTTGTATGAAATTGCTAAGATTGTTGAATGTAAGAACACAATGGGACAAAATGTTTTTCCCATTTTTTATGATGTTGATCCATCCATGGTAAGGAAACAAACAGGGACGTTTGAGGAAGCTTTTGCTAAGCATGAAGAAACTTTTAAGGAGAATAAACAAAATGTTCAAATATGGAGGAATGCTTTAAAAGAGGTTGCTGATCTCTCTGGATGGGATGCGAAAAACAGGTAATAGTTTTTCTTTTTCATGTTTATGAATGTGTCATAATATTTTTTACTATAATTAACCAATTATTAAAAGATCAATATTTTCATTAGACTATGGTGATTGCTTGATTATTCTTTAAAAAAAATCTCTTTTATTAACTACCAATCATGTTCTTATATTTACTCAATTCAAAGTTTAAGAGACGTTGGTCCTACATTAAATAGCTAACCTTACGTGTATAATATGATAGCAATAGTAACCCATAATTCAGAGTAAACTATATAAAGAAAGGAGAAGAACTCTTGGTACTTGTAAAGTTATATAGTAATTTTTTTCTCATACATTGATCACAACTATTGTTCTTTTTCATTTGCAGACACGAATCAGAACTCATACATGATATTGTCAAAGAAATATCAATTAAATTAGGTCTAACAACATTGATGACTTCTGAGGGCCTAGTCGGAATAAATTCTCGCCTTGAGGAACTGAAGTTGCTGATAGGTACTGGGTCTAACGATATTCGCATGATAGGGATATGTGGAATGGGAGGAATAGGCAAGACAACAATTGCAAGAGTTTTTTATGACTTGTTTTCATATCAATTTGAAGGGAGTGCTTTTCTTGCCAATGTCAGGGAAATTTCAAGAAAAAGTGGCCTGGTTACTTTTCAAAGTCAACTTCTGGCAAGATATAATAACATATGCAATGAGTATGATGGAATTAAAGAGATAAAGAGAAAGTTGCGTCACAGAAAATTTCTTGTTGTTGTAGATGATGTGGATCATATTGACCAACTAAACAACTTAGTTGGAAAACATGAATGGTTTGGTTTAGGAAGTAGGATCATAATAACAACAAGAGATAAACATTTGTTGATGACTCACGGGGTTGATGAAGTTTATGAAGCTAAAGAACTGAATTGTGATGAAGCTCTTGAACTTTTCATCTCTAAAGCCTTTAAAAACCAACAGCCTTCAAAAGTCTATTTGGAGTTGTCCCAACATGTTGTAAGTTATGCTAGCGGTCTTCCATTAGCTCTCAAAGTCTTGGGTTCATTTTTGTTTGGTAGAACTGTAGATGAATGGACAGACACGCTAAAAAGACTCAAAAGAGATCCTAAGAAGGAGATTTTGGATGTACTTGAAATAAGTTTTGATGGTTTAGAAGAAACTAACAAGAAAATATTTCTTGATATTGCGTGTTCTTTTAAAAGACAGATGAGAGAATATGTAACAAGAATTTTGGATGGTTGTGGTTTTAGCCCAACTATTGGATTAAGTGTTCTCCTTGAAAGATCTCTTATAACTATTTCAGATTACAATGAAATAGGGATGCATGATTTGTTACAGGAAATGGGTCGACAAATTGTTAAGAGAGAATCCATAAAAGAGCCTGGAAAACGCAGTAGATTATGGGATGAAGAGGATATTCGTCATGTTCTAACAACGAACACGGTACACACCTAGTGAGAAATATTTTTTTTCCTTCAATTTTTAACCAATTATATCTATATGTATATATAGTTTTATCTTTGTCTCCAATTTTGTTTGTCACTTATATTTTTTATCTTAATTCTTTAGGGGACTGAGCTAGTTGAAGCCATAACACTTGAAACAGAGTTTGGAACAGAGCTCAATGTAAATGCAAGTGCTAAAGCCTTTTCAAAGATGACCAACCTAAGATTACTCAAGATTAGAGGAGTACAACTTCCCAAAGGTCTTGAGTATCCTTCCAATCAGTTAAGATTACTTGATTGGCATGGATTTCCTTTAGAATCATTGCCATCAAATCTTCAGTTGAATAAACTTGTTGAACTTAAAATGGACGGTAGCCGCATTAGACAACCATGGAAGGGGAACAAAGTAAGATAATTCACTTACACTTTTTTTTGTTTTTAATAAATAATTATTGAATATTTTTATGCATTCATCCTTTAATTAATGTGGTAACTAACCTAAGAAATGCGTTTTTTTCTTTTGTTTCTTCAATTTTAACAGCGTTTCAACATGTTGAAATCAATTAGTTTCAGCTCCTGCAAGAGCTTGATCAAAACACCAGATTTCACAGAGATCCCAAATCTTGAGGAGTTGACTCTTACGGGATGTTCAAGATTGAATGAGATTCACCCATCTTTACTAGCTCATGAAAAGATTAAAAAGATGGATCTTCGTTGTTGTTTAAGTCTCGAAACTCTTCCAAGCCAGATTCATATGGAATCTCTTGGATATCTTGATCTTGTTGGTTGCTCAAAATTGAAGAGGTTTCCAGAGATTATAGGAAGTATGGAGTGTCTCTTTGCGCTTTTTTTAAAAGATACTGCTATTAAAGAATTGCCTCTGTCTATTGGGCTGTTATCTAGGCTTGAATTCTTGGACTTAAAAGAATGCAAAAATCTTTCCAGTCTTCCAAGTACTTTAAATGACTTGAAATCTCTTTATCACTTGTCTATCTCTCATTGTTCGAGACTTGTGAGTCTTCCGAGTAGCTTGAACTCTCTTAAATACTTGTCTATCTCTCATTGTTCAAATCCCATGACTTTAATATTGCCTTCTTTTCTAGCTAATTTGTGTCGTGTTACAAAGTTGTATCTTCGTGATTGTAATCTTGGGGATGGGGCAATAACCAGTGATTTGCTTGGAAGCTTCATCTCATTGGAGGAATTAGATCTAAGCCAAAACAATTTTGTTTCGTTACCTGCTAGCATCAATCGTCTTTCTAACCTTAGAGAACTTAGGTTGAACTATTGTAGGAGGCTTCAAATTCTGCCAGAACTTCCTTCCAATATAAGTGAACTTAGTGTAAGCGGTTGCATTTCCCTGGAAAGATTATCTAATGCATTAAGATTATGCAATTCGAATTTGTCAGAAATTTCATCTCACAATTGCTTGAAACTCGATGGTAGTGGTGAGGCATTTTCAATTATGAAGGAACACCTCAAGGTCTGTCACTTTCTCTCTCTTTTTCGAATTAGATTTTTTTTTTTTTTTTTCATCCGACATTTCCCAAACTTTTAGAGATCTTGTATTATCTGTCTAGTTTTATTTACATATATATGGTCACGATTTTGCTTTTATCATTATTATTTGTAGTAGTAGTATTACATTTCCTTTCTGCAATTAATAACCGAATAAATCCTTGTATTTACATTATGCAACATGTCTATTTTTTCCTATCTCATAGAAGCTTTGTTTTATTTTGGGTACAGCCGACAAATTCAAGTAAAAGATTTAGCATGGTTGTTCCAGTAAGTGAAGTTCCAGAGTGGTTCAAGCATAAGAGTGACGGTCATTCAATAAAAATAGAAAAGCCGCCAGATTCGAACAAGAATGATAGCAAGTTGGTGGGATATGTTGTGTGCTTTACATTTTTTTACCGTAAGATTTCAGGTCGCACTATGTATGCCAACGAGCGGCTTTATCTTTGGTATAGTGTGACTGGGGATTTTTCCAAACATGAATGTCCGCAATTGTCTCTTGATGTTGACTCGCGCCTGCCTGGGTTAGATCATCTCTGGCTACTCTATTTACCTGATGAGAAAATCAATAGTCCCGAGTTCAAAATTTCGTTACATGGATACCCGAGGTTAAAAGTGAAGGTGAAAAGGGTTGGAGTCCATCCTGTGTATGAGAATGAAGATTTTGTTGAGTTTCATTGATCAAGATTTTGTGGTGCCAAGGCCTTGCTGTCAATGCTGCATTGTGTTTATGCTGTTTATTTGAGAGTTATGATTGTGTTAATTTTATATGTTGTAACTTATTTTCAGATAATTAACTTTTTCTTTTTTTAATTAATTAATTTATTATTATTATTTGAGGATGGACGATGGAGAAATAAATTGAGACAACATGTCTTTGGCCTTCCTTCTGGTAAGACACTAACACAAGCAAGAGCAACCTCCACGACTGCAAGCATCTAGTTTTTTGATAGCAAGTGAAGTTGCGTTGATATTAATATCTTCATGTTCCCAGTTGGGTAACACCAACTTGGCTAACTCAGTACCCTCGCTAATTGGAGGTTTTCTGGTCAGCAACTCCAGGAGAATAACTCTGAAGCCGTAAACATTCCCAGCCGCTGTTACTCCCATCGTGTAGGCATACTCTGCAATAATCTCAAATACAGAAAATTAGTAATCTATCTGATTGCAAATTTATGAATGATAAAAAGAATAAAGATCATGAGTAATGAGATCCAAGGGTAAGTATCCTGAACTGGTGATGCTAATATGCCTAAAAGAATATGTTATCACCTATTTTACCTTTTTCAGATTTGAGACGGCTTTACAAATTGCTAAATCGTAGGTTATGTGCTAAATTATGCAAATTTGTAAATGACAAAAAGTCTTCTGGAATAGACCCTGTCAACTTACTATACCTAAGGTCTAAATTCTTCACACATCTTGTGAGTCCACTAGGAATTGAACCAGAAAAATTGTTCTGATTGGCCGCAAGCCGTGACAGGGTTGATATACTTGAAAAATTTGCTGGAATTCCACCATCTAACATTTTCACAGAGAGAATTAGAACTTCCAACTTGGCAAGTTTTACAATTCTATGAGGAATAGACCCTGAAAGCCGATTAACATGCACTAAAGTCAATCAAGGTCAAATTCCCATAATCTGCAATTTCTTCAGGTATTTCGCAACTGAATTAGAGAAATGATGGCTACGTTTGAGTAAAGCCATTTCAAACAATAAAAGCAATTCCTTTTCCACAAGTTTCATGCACAATCATATACATATATACTAAAATTTTCAAGACATCTAGAGTAAAAATTTTCTACTAGTTTGATAGTCTATTGTCTTGCTCAAAAAATGAGATGAGAAGCTAACGAATAAAACAGATTATATTCATTGGGTAGATTGACCAATTAATAATATAAGGGCTATACCTGCCTAGATTCAATTGATAGACATATACAAAAATATAATGATGTGATTGGGTGATAGATTTTACAGTAAAAGAGCAGGCTGTGGAATGCACATTCTTCTTACGTGCCTTGTCGGTTACTTGTAAGCTCGAGTTCGCCATTGGAAGGATCATCTGACATACATACAGTTGTGCGATGCTCAGTTTTTAAGTGATTTTGGATGATGCTGAATCTAATACTACTACTGGGCTGCACAATCAGTTTGGCAATTGTTACACTGATGGGATGGATTTTATGTCGGAGCAGTCAACGGCGTTTTGGAAGCTGCTTCAACAGCTTGATTAATTCGTAAGTTCTTGTGTCTTCACCGGAGTAGAGGCATAGATCGAGTGGGGTTAAACCCTCCTGAGTCAAAGAAAAAAGATTAAAAGATCTGACCGCTGCATGCAACTATGTAAGGGCAATTAAGCATTTGATGAAGTAAAAAACGAAGGATAAATAATAATATGGCAGCTAGAAACAATACAAATCAAACAGACGAAACATCAGCGGAAAGAACTTGCTGAAGTACTAAAAATGTCATACCAGTAACCAAAGAATGCCTCTGAAATCTAAATCCTATATCCATATATAATAAAAAAGAGTCCCAATGTTTACCAAACTTATGGACAGGTATCACTTCCACATAATTTTGATAAACAACCCTTCAAAGAAATACGTTAATCAACTTATAATGACCACACGTACTTTAGTAAGTTTGAAAGAACAGAAATGACTCTTCTAGTTTTCAAGGTCGTGGTTGTCTATCATGAATGTGGAGCTTACTATTATAATGATTATGTAAGAATGTAAATCACATCATAAAAGTGCCACCTCTAGGTTCCATGATAACCAAAACGCACAAAGGGTAACAATTCAATCATCCATGATCTGGTTATGCGTAAACTAACAAAGACTTTAAGCACCTATACACAACAAGCTCTTAGTGTATAATAAGGAAAGTTGACGTTAATTGGTTAATTCTTACCTGGTTCTTCAATGTTTTATCAGCTCCTTTAATCAATAACAGTTTCACTATATCTGTCCTACGGGCTTGAACAGCAAGATGTAAAGGTGTCCATCCATCCTGAAAAGTGCAAAGAAGAATATTCGCCAGCAGAACAGATATAAAATAAAATGCAAAGGAACAAAAGGCAAGTTTTTCAATGTTTTATCAGCTCCTTTAATCAATAACAGTTTCACTATATCTGTCCTACGAGCTTGAACAGCAAGATGTAAAGGTGTCCATCCATCCTGAAAAGTGCAAAGAAGAATATTCCCCAGCAGAACAGATATCAAATAAATATGCAAAGGAACAATAGGCAATTGTCGAACATACATTGTCTTGAAGATTTAGATCAACATTGTATAACAAAAGAATTTTGATTGCTGGACTTGATGCTGTTTGAACAGCATAATGCAATAAAGTGGCCCCATTCTGTAGCAGCAAGAAAACATAAAATGTATCAATTTACTAACCAATTGAATGACCAAATATACTAAGTGGTGTAAATGCATTAAGCTGAACAACAGAAGTTTACAATAAACACCATTACCAAGATATTAATGAGCCTAAATCAAGTTAAAATAAGGAAATGCGGAAACAAAAAAAAAAAAAAACAACGAAAGTACGTAGGAAAAGATGATTAGCCATCAAGATGAAGATGAAAATAATAGTAATAATGAAGAAGTTAGTCCTGCAAAGAAATAACAGAAGAATATCAAGAAAAGATATACATGACTAAGGTCCCAATACAGAGAGTTTCAGATAACAAGCAATCTCAAATTTTAAGTTCAGCAAAAAGTAAGCCTTTGTGAATAGAAGCCTTCACAAAGAAGACAAGATATGAATGGCACCGACAATAATATGAGGCTAAATATACTCTTCACATGGATAACATATATTCGTATATGGTCCAAGGCCAAATAGTTTCAACTCACATCATCACAAACAAAAGGATTTGCTGATTCTCTCAACAGATAGTTGGTAACTGCCTGCTTCTTCCCAATGATAGATTTGTGAATTGCAGTCAAGCCATCCTGAAAAAATGTTAGAAGCCAAAATTGAAAAATTTATTTTAGAAAAAAGAAGGGCTTAAAATAGCAGCTAAATGTAATATCAAGTGACATTTCTTTCATTTAGATAAACATTCTGATGTATTTAACCAAAAAGAGGAAGTGAGAAAAACAAAGGCACAGTATCATATCTAGTCAAAAAGTGGTCAATTTATTTACCTTATCCACAGCATTGATGTCAACATTGTGTTTCAACAAAGCATCGACAAGGTAGAACTCTCCAGATGCAGCGAGGGTGTGAAGAGGTAGCCATTTTTTCTGAAAAAGATTCCATCAGAAGTTATAAATAGATGACAACATCAAGTCCCTTAAAACAAACCACAAGGATTATTCTACTTAAATAGTTAGTACTTGAAGCCAATAGTACACTGTTACACATAACATAAGACCCGTTATAACTGCTTAAAGAGTCCACTTAAGTTTTTTTGCAAGGTGCTTTCGCATGATTTCTTCAGAGTAAGGTCCAGGGTTCAAGCACATTAACGCACAGATACAATCTAGGATCAGAAACATTGTTGCAGTAGATTCATACTCATTTGAACCCCATATTTTTTATTAAAAAATCCTGGTTTTTATTAGTTAAAAAAAGCAAATTAAGTACTTGGGTGCTAGTCTACATAATTTTTAGATCAATCTAGCAATGGTATGTTACTAAAAATAACATTATGTACAATTCATATGAGAAAAGAAAATTGAAGAAGCAGTTATGAGCTAAGTCCAGCAGAGTTCAGCAGTGCTAACTGCCACTGGTGCTGACCTTGCAAGCTCATAGGATGCAGTTAGCTCCCACTTACTGTTTCCAAAAATCAAAGCTCAAACTAAGGAAACTGTTAACCGAATTCCCCTCCCATTTTGAGTATATAAATAATGCTTTGTAGCACAGTTTTAAATAGCGAAAAAAGTTGTTCAGTTTTGGCAAATTCCAGCTCTCTTAATTTTTCTTCTAAAACTCTCTCAAAATCCTCACTCCATAGAGTCAGCTTTCCATTCAGTTAAGCCTAAATTCTTCTATTCTAAAAATGTGTCTTGTTTTCATTTCTCCTCTATTTGAGAGCTGTTCTAGTCATTTTTTCTGATTCTCCAGCAGAAAGTTCTGGCCATTCACCAGCAAATCCTGCAAGTTCTATATCTCCTCTTACTGATCACTGTACCGCATTTATACCACTTTCACCACCTGTTTCACCAGTTCCATCACTAGCTTTTGCTTTTCAAGTGAACTCAATACCTTCTATACCTCTTGCTGACCTTCCTATAGCTCCTTCCCTTCTCCCTACTCATCATATGATTGCAAGAGCCAAAGCTGGCATTTTCAAATCTAACATCTACATGCCAGTTTACCCTGTCCACAGACTTCCACAGTACCTCAAACTGTTGCTCAAGCTCTCCAGGTCGCAAAGTGAAAAGAGCCAAGGTAGAAGAATATGAGGCTCTTATCACAAAAGAACCAGGAGATTTGTTCCTAGAACTTCAAATATGAAAAGAGTGGGCTGTAATTTGGTTTCTAGGACAAGCCTGACGGAACAATTGGAAGATATAAGACTAGACTAGTTGAAAATGGGGTATCATCTAACTCCTGGACATGGTTTAAAAACCCGGACGGACGGTTTAACAGTTGGACCGGGACCCGGGGCCTACTCCGGGTCGGGTTACCCTTTCAACTGTTTCAAGTTTAAAATCTAGCAAGCACACCCCTAATTAATACGCATCAGTCCTTGAAGGTTTGAAATCCAGCAAACACACCCTCTAGCCAAATGCAAATCGGTGATGACCTCTCTTTTCCGACAACCTTCCACCTTCCCTTGCTGTCGGAAACCACAATCTGAGTTTCTCCAGGGCTGTGACGCTTCATCCCCCGCCGCCACACAATGTTTCGTCGTCCAACAATTTTTCTTCCATTTCCCGACACCGATTGCATCTTCTCTGACATCAATAGGCCTCCTCAGCCACCGATCTACCTTCTCTCAAGCTCCCTTGCCGTCATTCACGAAGATCTACAATCATCTCACCAAAAAAAGCCACCGTAGCCGTTTGACTTCCACCATCGATCTGCCATTTTCCAACGATGCCTCAACTTGCCAGTTGCCGATTCGTCCTCCCCATCACCCGATCTACCCTCCCTGGTGTGTCACCGCTGCTCTCCTAGTCGATCACCGATTTGATTTGACCAAGGGTTGTGTTTGCTAGAATTCAAACCTATAGTGTCTGATTGTATTTATCAAGGGTGTGTTTGCCAAATTTTAAACTTTTCAAACCATTGGTTAAACCAATTAACCTCTGACCCGGTCGCCTGAACGGGCCACCCCTTGAGTGGGGTTTTAAAACCTTGCTCCTGGAATTGAATTTACAAAAACCTTTAGTCCTATGGTGAAGACTTCAACAATTAGAATAGTCCTGAGTCCACCAATGATGAATCATTGGGATGCAAAGCAAATTGATGTGTACAATTCTTTTTCAAATGGAAGCTTGAGTGAAGATGTGTTCATGGAGCAGCTAGAGGGATTTGAAGACAAAACAAAAAATGAGTTTGTATCCAAGCTAGATAAAGCTCTTATGGGCTAAAGTAATCTCCAAGACTTCAAGTCAGATACTAAAGGAAGCATTGCTGCAGTGGAGGTTCAAAAACTCTAAGTCAGATACTTCTATTTTCATGTCCCATTTAGACAATCATTTGACAATACTTTTGGTGTATGTTGATGATATTTTAGTTACTACAAGTAGCGACAAAATTGTAGCAAAGGTGGTCAAATCTCTAAACATGAGCTTTGCACTAGAAGAATTGGGGTTCACTATCCTATTTTTGGGGGATAGAGGCTGAAAGGACAAGAACCACTTTGCATCTGTCCCAAATTAAGTAAGATTCAGGATATTATGAAGAAAACCAATATGATTCACTGCAAAGGGTGTCCCATTCCTATGTGCATAAGCTATAAGCTCTCCAAATCTGAAGGCCAACTCTTCTCAGATCCTACATTGTACAGAATTACAACAGGCTCTTTGCCATATGTAACTTTGACAAGGCCTAAGATTGCATTTGCAGTGAATAAGCTAAGTCACTACTTTGAGAATCAAACTGTGGTGCGTTGGAGTGGCTGCGAAAGACTCCTAAGAGACTTACAAGCTACAAGCAATTTAGGGCTTGTACTTGATACAAAAGGAAGATTTGAAGTGACTGATTTTACATAGGCATACTAGGGATGTGAGGTTGATGACAGAGAATTAGTAGGAGGGTATTGTGTTTACTTGCGAGGAATCTCTTGGAGTTCTAAGAAACAAAAAAGTGGCGCCAAGATCAAGTACATAAAGTAAGTGTAGGGCTATGGCAAATGTATGAGCTGAAATGGCCTGGACAAATTCAGTGTGGAGTGAATTGAATATAAAGCTAAGCAACATACCAGTGATCTGGTGTAATAACCAGGGGCTGTAGCATTGACAGCCAATCCAGTATTCCATGGAAGAACAAAGCATGTTGAACTTGATGGGTATTTTGTAAGATAGAAAATCTCAAATAAAGAGGTTGAAGTGAGATATGTTCCAACAGCAGAACAGATTGCAGATATCTTCACTAAAGCCTAACTATTTACAAATTTGAATATCTAAGAGACAAGCTTGATATCCTTAGAAACACTCAGGCTGAAAAGGAATGAAAAGAGGATTGACGAAGCAATTCTGAACTAAGGAAGTCCAGCACAGTTCAGCAGAGTGAACTGCCACTAGTGCTGACCTGGAAATCTCATAGGATGCAGTTAGTTCACACTTACTGTTTCCAAAAATCAAAGTCTTAAATTAAAGAAACTCTTAACTGACTTTCACTCTAATTTCTGCGTGTATACCTACTGCCTTGCATCTCAGTTTTTGTTAGCAAAAAAAAAAAAAAAAAAGTTAGTTGAGTTTTAGAAAATTTGGGCTCTCTGATTTTTCTTCTTAACTCTCAAAATCTCTCAATTTCTGTTTTATTTCTATAGAAAATTAAGCAATAAATAAATCACGTCCGGGTTACTGAAACCTGTTAAAAGGAATCCTCCAAGAACTATAAAATGAACCTGTAAAGCACAACACAACCGCAGTAATGGACTTACAGAAGTAGAGGTTACTAAATCAGGTATCTTCTTATTCAACAGAATTTTCTCCTCCTTTGTAAACAACTTACGTGGACCTGCTTGTTTGAAATTATAAATAAAAATATTAGCCATCAACTAAACAAACTCATAAACAATTAAACTAACACTTTACATTACCTTCAGATTTCTTATCAGGAGGCTCATAATTTTTGTTAAAAAACTCAGAAACATCGTCCAAGCCTCGACCATAAACTGCCCATTTCGGATTCTTTGGCTCCAATCGCTCGCTCGAAGACACATTCACATTTGCTTCATCTTCTTCGGACTCTTTATCATCACGAAAACGTTGAGGGTTATCAAGAACCACCGGCTTAACCTGAGCCAATTTAGCTTTCTTGTAATCCAAATATTCCTGCAAATTGAAACTCTTCAAAGGAACATAGCCTTGTTTCCTCTTCTCAACTCGGCTACCAAACTCCATTTCCTGCCTAATCTTGCGCTTATCTTTCTTCGTCAGGTTAATTTCCTCTTGAACTTGTCTCCATTTCTCAGGAACCAAATTCTCACCCTCGACTTCCACCGATTTTTTCTTGTTTTTCCGTTTAGGTTTGTCTGAGTCGGAGTTTTTGCTAAGGCCGGCATCGTTTTGAAGGTAAGGGTCCTCAAACACGCCTTCCTCGAATACTAAACAGTCGCCGATAACACGGTCTTCAAGTTCGAGGCTGTCGTTTTGAAGAAGGTAAGAAGAAGATTCAGAAGGGAAGAGGGAGTAGAGTCTTTTTGTACGGAAATTAAAGTTCTGTGGTGAAGAAGAAAGCTTGTGGGAAAATGAAAGAAAAGAGTGAGGAAGAAGATAAGAGAGTTTGGGTTTACAGTAGGGGTTCAGTAGAGTTGGGAGTGACACTGACATTGTTAAGTTCTTCCCCCGTTACTGCAAGGAGATTGTTCACCGCTTTGTGTTGTATTCAAAGGCAAATAGACTCGGTAGGTAATGTTGGGCCTGGAGTAAGTTTAATTGGGCCAGCCGTAACACATAAATTTTAATCTTATATAGTCACTGTAAGTGACTCACTTATAATAATTTCACATATATTTTTTTTTTTTCCTTAACCAGACTAGTCCTAAAAATATGATGAACCTTTTTTTTTATTGGGTAACGGGAGTGTCCGAACCAGCTCTCGTACACCTTAACCAATTTTCGAAATTTATTGAATATCCTATAAACTCAAAAAACAAAACAGCATGTTAAAACACAAAAAACCCAACAAAACATCTCTGGCCGCTAAACCCTTGGGGTTATTGATGAACACTTTTCTTTCTTTTTCCCTTATTTCAGTGGATATGGGCTAAAACTTGTGACAATATTATCCTGTGTTCAATTATTTAGTGTGCAATATGCAGTTCAAGTTTTAAAATCTTCGCTATAGGTAATGTTCTCTTAATCCTCACATATTCAAGTCTTCATGTTTTTAGCATATTTTACAAGTTTCACATTAATGTACCAGTGAAACGATACTCTGATATTACAGATTTCACGTTGATACAATCAACGTATAACTAATGAATGTAACACATAATTGGGTTTCATACGATTGGACGAAATGCACTGATAAGCAATTTGATTCACACACCAGCAACAAAATCCTTGCTCTACAACACTGACAATTTGAGATGCAACCATCGCCGTATGCATGATAATGGGATGCGAAGCAAGTAAATCAATATTCTGAAAACCGGACCGGACTATGACCCGTTCAAGGGTCAAGTTTTTGGTTTGATCGGTTTCAGGTTTGACTGGCTTGGATCGGCTTGGCTTGGACCGTAATCAGTAAAATTACTTTTAGTCCCTGAATGTTTGAAATTCATCAAAAACACCTCTATAATACTCTCTTAAGGTTTGAAATCTGTCTAATACACCCCTATCATGCAAAGAGACTGGTGATGGTGGTGACAGCGATGATCGACGGCTAATCAAGGTTTGGAATCATGGGGCTTTTGATGTATAGTTGCCAACGAATCTGATGGTGGTGCTAAGGAGTTCCATCGGCGCTGGAAATCACCAGAATCAACAAAAGAAGTCCGACAGTCGCGTGAACTTTAGGTGGACGATGAGCGACGAAGGCTGGACGACGACCACTGAAAATGGCTGGGTTTGGTCGTGGAGATGCCGTCAAGTCTAATGGTGATGTTTTCTCCCTCGAACGATGCCGGAATACGGCGAGATTGATCTGCGATTGGACCGCGATTCGGTACTATTCCAATGGTCCAACCGCAATCCAATCTGGTTTGAATGAAATTAACGGTTTTTAAAGGATACCGGACTAGATATGCCGCCCATTACCGATCGAACCGGTCGGTCCGGTCCGGTTTTCAGAATATTGAAGTAAATACCACAAACATTATAATCTACTCATAATAAGCAAACACCAGAAGTTCTATGAGCTACATTCATAATAAGTAAACGCCACAAACATTATGATCTACATTCATAACAATCGTATCTGGGTCATGAAGTATGAATTCAACTGGTTTAGCAAAGCTCCCCAGCACGAGCAGCACAAAAAGCTACAGGATTCAGAAACGTCACTGCCCTAGAGAACAAAGCCATCCCAAACATCCATTTGAGTTTCCTTAGTTCTAGTCCCAAGCGAGACTCAATACGTCAATACATTCAATTTCAATCGTTTCATCAATCCCTTGAAAGAGCACATGAAAAATTAACAAATAGCATCACCTAGAACCACTTGAGTACCTCCTTACTGGGCTACCGTAAGGGGAATGACGCAGCGACCTGGATCTGTCCCTCCTAGATCTTCCACCGTGAGGAGAGTGCACAGGAGAATAATCACGACCTCCTTGATATGGTGAGCGCCTAAGAGACCTACGATACCCATAATCATCACGGCTAGAACGATACCCACTACCACGATCACCACGAGAACCTTTGACTAATACAGGAAGCAAATTTACCAGTAAACAATTTAGTTAGGATGCCCATTGAACCAATGAATCATTCCAAGCATGGAATATCATAAACATATTATATTCACCATGACCATAGTCCCTACTACTTTTCAGCCCAAGATAGTGTCCGGGTGTTGGAGTTCTAGGACGTTTCCTCCGAGACTGAAAGATAAAAAAAAATCACCTCTATAAAATTATCCATTATAAAATTTTACTTTAAATAACGACTGAGTAATGGTAAGGAACACGATCAGGCATCATTTCCACAAGTAACATTTGATAAGTCATCCTCAAAAACAAAATGAAAAATCTTCATTAGGGAAATTCCAAATATGGGAGAATAGCCTAGCTACCGAGGAGGGAATAACAAAATATCTAGACACACAACTATTGCCCACTAAATGAATGCAGGTATGAAATACCATAAAATCCTGATTAGAAACTTGTTGCTAATGTCCGTTGATTAGTTGATAGAGTTGAAAGTGAATGCTGAGGTTGTATAGTTGTTGGGCAAAATAGTTGATAAGTCATCCTTTCCACAAGTAACATTTGATAAGTCATCCTCAAAAACAAAATGAAAAATCTTCATTAGGGAAATTCCAAATATGGGAGAATAGCCTAGCTACCGAGGAGGGAATAACAAAATATCTAGACACACAACTATTGCCCACTAAATGAATGCAGGTATGAAATACCATAAAATCCTGATTAGAAACTTGTTGCTAATGTCCGTTGATTAGTTGATAGAGTTGAAAGTGAATGCTGAGGTTGTATAGTTGTTGGGCAAAATAGTTGATATGTTTAGTTGATCAAGCTGTTTCACTAAAGTTGACATGGACGAACTCATCATCTTTGATTGCTGCCGACATAGCTGATGCAAGGTGTTCTGAATATAACCAGAAAACCTCCAAGTTAAGAAGACAGAGGTGAAATCACATTACCCTCTCTACAGTGATATATCGCCCCTTGAGAACTGACTGGTTGAGATAATGCAACGGGTGGCATCCTCAACAGTGTCCATTGTGACAAAAGCAAAACCTCGAGAGATGCGTGTACGGGGTTCCACAACAAGAAAACATGAAGCAACCTGAACACAAAAGCTAAAATAAATTATAGAAGAAAGATAGGACATAATCCGTTCAAATAGACCAAGAAAACAATTAAGAAAAAAATCCAATCAATAGTAAGTATTGTATAAAAAGAAAAACCTTTCCCTCCTTCGAGAAATGCTTTTCATATTTGAAGTTCTAGGAACAAATCTCCTGGCTCTTCTGTGAAAAGAGCCTCATATTCTTCTACCATGGTTCTTTTAACTTTGGAACCTGGAGAGCTTGAGCAACAGTTTGAGGTACTTTGGAAGTCTGTGGAGACGGTAAACTGGCATATAGATGTTAGATTTGAAAATGCCAGCTTTGGCTCTTGCAACCATATGATGAGTAGGGAGAAGGGAAGGAGCTATAGGAAGGTCAGCAAGAGGTATAGAAGGTATAGAATTCACTTGAGAAGCAAAGGCTAGTGGTGGAACTGGTGAAACAGGTGGTGAAAGTGGTATTAATGCGGTATAGTGATCAGTAAGAGGAGATATAGAACTTGCAGGATTTGCTGGTGAATGGCCAGAACTTTCTGCTGGAGAATCAGAAAACATAACTAGAACAAACTCTCAAATAGAGGAGAAATGAAAACGAGACACATTTTCAGAATAGAAGAATTTAGGCTCAACTGAATGGAAAGCTGACTCTATGGAGTGAGGATTTTGAGAGAGTTTTAGAAGAAAAATTAAGAGAGCTGGAATTTTCCAAAACTGAACAAACTTTTTTCGCTATTTAAAACTGTGCTACAAAGCATTATTTATATACTCAAAATTGGAGGGGAATTCGGTTAACAGTTTCCTTAGTTTAAGCTTTGATTTTTGGAAACAGTTAGTGGGAGCTAACTGCATCCTATGAGCTTGCAAGGTCAGCACCAGTGGCAGTTAGCTCTGCTGAAGGCTGCTGGACTTTCATAACTGCTTCTTCAATTTTCTTTTCTCATATGAATTGTACATAATGTTATTTTTAGTAACATACCATTGCTAGATTGATCCAAAAATTATGTAGACTAGCACCCAAGTACTTTCCTGCTTTTAACTAATAAAAACCAGGATTTTTTAATAAAAAACATGGGGTTCAAATGAGTATGAATCTACTGCAACAATGTTTCTGATCCTAGATTGTATCTGTGTGTTAATGTGCTTGAACCCTGGACCTTACTCTGAAGAAATCATGCGAGAAAGCGCCTTGCAAAAAACTGAAGTGGACTCTTTAAGCAGTTAGGGTCTTGTGTTATCTGTAACAGTGTACTATTGGCTTCAAGTACTGACCATTTAAGGAGAATAATCCTTGTGG
>CM047745.1:16281489-16331745 GCA_026225825.1 Pistacia integerrima | reverse complement strand
TTGCTAATTCTTTTATTTTTTCTTTACCTCATTTTCATTTATCCTAGGAAAGCTGATGAACACCCAACCCGCAAATCCACAAACGATCGAACAAACTATCCACTCACAATCAACACACACACTCAAATGACAAGGGTCCTGTATATTGCCAACCAAACAGATGCGAATATTCATTCAATAGAAGTATCCTAACGGTACTAAATTAAGTAAGGCAAATCAAATAACAAGTACAGACAAAAACGGAAATTGCGGGATCGACGAGGGTCGACCACCTCCCCATAGGCGACTTCGAGGGTCGGTAGCCTCCTCTTTCAAAATGACTTATAAAAAATGGGTTCCCTTTTCTCTTGCCTCCGGCCCACCCTTTTTTATTCTTCTCCCGACACCTAACGAATTCTCTTCTCTCTATTCCTCACAAGCCAATTTGTCCCACTTATAACAAACTCTAACCACCGCCTAACCAATATTCCCCTGCTTCTTCCCTCTCTTCTTCCTACGGTAGACCACAATCTCTGGTTGTTCAACAATACCCTCCCCAAGGAGAGCCACCTTGTCCTCAAGGTGGAAAGAAGAAAGCCCGACATTGGATGGTTGCAAAGTCTTCCCAAGTGTTTTCAAGCGGGGAAGGCCTTTCCATTGAATGAGCACTTCCCATTTGCCCATTGATGAGTTTCCTCGTTAGTCGACTTAGGTTCAAGTTGTAGGATGAGATCCTCATTGAGGCCAGGTGGTAGCGGTTGACTATTGGGAATGGGAAGAGTAGCCTTTTTCAATTGGGAAACATGAAAGACATTATGAATACGTGAAGGTGGAAGTGCCAATGGTAGGCAACTGCCCCAATTCTATCTGTGATAACAAATGGACCGTAAAACCGCGGGCTAAGTTTCTCATTAGGTCGACGGGCAAGAGATTTTAATCTGTATGGCTGCGATTTTAAATAAACGAGTCCCCAACGGGCTAACGTCACTTCCCGACGATGGAGATCGGCATAAGACTTCATGCGTTGTTGAGCTTTGAGAAGGTGCTCTTTTAACTCATCTAAAATACGATTACGTTCTTGAAGAATTCTTTGGTCAACTTCGTCAAGCGAAGAAGTTGTTGTTATGCGAATAGCGCAAAGCGCTAGGGGGATCACGGCCATAGAGGGCCTTAAAAGGACACATTCCGGTGGAGGCGGTTATAAGTAGTGTTGAACCAAAATTCTGCCCACGGAATCCATTTGGGCCATAAGCGTGGTTTGTCCGTTTACAAAACATCGAGATAAGTTTCGAGACCGCGATTGACCACCTGCATCGACCATCATCTGCGGATGGTATGCGGAACTCATATGTAATTGGGTACCAGACTGTTTAAATAATTCGCTCCAAAAATGGCTCATGAAAACTCTATCTCGATCGGATACAATGGTGCGGGGAAACCCATGCAAGCGAACCACTTCTTGAATAAACAGGTCTGCGACCACTTTGGCTGTATACGGATGTTTGAGAGGTATAAAATGGCTATATTTAGTCAGACGATCCACAACTACTAGAATAGTATCAACCCCTTTTGCTTTCGGAAGGCCCAGGATAAAGTCCATAGAAATGTCTTCCCACACTTGGTGAGGAATGGGTAACGGCTGAAGCAACCCTGCTGGACTCATGGCATCCGATTTATTCTGTTGGCAAACCGGACAAGCAGCCACAAATGTCTTGATGTCGTGTTTCATCCCTTCCCAAAACACCACATTTGTGAGGCACTTATACGTCCAGAAAGAACCCCGAATGGCCCCCTGATGGCGATGCATGAAATTCTGTAAAATTTTAAGGGTGTAAGGCCACCCCCGATTTAGGAAGCACTAACTTTGTTATGGTAAAGCAAATGGCGACCCACCAATCGGTAGGGATGATGATATCGGGGAGGGGTTAATTAGGAGATTGCATAATTGTACGTAATCTGTCATCGCTCTGAATAGCATCTTCCAAACTGTCCAGACCAGCAAAACAGCCCACTGAAATGGCCTGCAGGTCCACCACATCTGGCATCCTAGAAAGTGCATCTGCCGCCTGTTCTGAGGTCCTGGTTTATATTGAATGGTGAAGTTTAATCCCAACAACTTGATAACCCATTTTTCTTGATTCTCACTCGGTAATTTACTTTCGATTAAAAAAATGGAAGCTGCGTTGATCCGTTCGAATAATAAAAGCGTCGCTGAACAAGTAATGGCGCCACTTTTGCAGCTAGAACTACTGCCATTAATTCCCTTTCATAAACTGACTTCAGTTTTGAATTGAGGGACAACCCTTTGCTGAGAAAAGCAATCGGGCGGCCTTCTTGCATCAGCACGGCACCCAAGCCACTTCCCGAAGCATCTGTTTCAATGACAAACTCTTGAGTGAAGTTAGGCAGCCGTAGAACTGGAACCCAGGTCATGATCATTTTAGTTCGGCAAAGGCCCCTTGAGTTCTTGCATTCCACACGAAGGAATCTTTCTTTAACAGGGCCGTGAGTGGAAGGGCGATTTTGCCGTAATCGCGAACAAATCGGCGATAGTACCCGTTAATCCGA
Organism: Pistacia integerrima; assembly: GCA_026225825.1. Lineage (NCBI taxonomy): Eukaryota > Viridiplantae > Streptophyta > Magnoliopsida > Sapindales > Anacardiaceae > Pistacia > Pistacia integerrima. The sequence goes on along the minus strand of CM047745.1, from coordinate 16,329,198 downwards.
GAAACCCTCTTAGTGCCCTGACGTCTCTCGGTGCTGGCCATTTGAGGATACTCTCGATCTTTGAAGGGTCAACGGACACCCCTTCGGCTGAAATCACATGCCCCAAATATTCCAAATGTGACTGCCCGAAGTTACATTTTTTTTTATTGACCACCAAGCCGATTGTCGGGAGTACGCGAGGTAATGCGTAGATGCTGCGCATGCTCAGTCATCTCCTTACTATAGATCAATATATCGTCAAAGAAAACCAACAGAAATTTTCTGAGATACGGTTTGAAAACGTCATTCATGACTGCTTGGAAGGTAGTGGTGCATTGGTGAGGCCGAAGGGCATTACCATAAACTCATAGTGCCGCCGTGCGTCAGAAAATTTGTCTTAAGGGTGTCCTCAGGTTTCACTCGGATTTGGTGATAGCCCGATTTTAAATCCAGTTTAGAAAATATCGTTGCTCCATCTAACTCATCAAATAACTCGTCGATGGCTGGAATCGGAAACTTATCCGGAACTGTCACTTTGTTAACTGCCCTGTAATCAACACAGAATCGCCAGCCCCCATCTTTTTTCTTTACCAACAAAACTGGACTTGAGAAGGGAGTGATGCTAGGTTTGATTATTCCCGAGGCTAACATTTCTTTGACGATACGCTCTATTTCATTTTTCTGATAGTAAGGGTACCTGTAAGGTCGTAAATTTGGTGGTTGAGTCCCCGGCATTAACTGGATGGCGTGGTCTCGGATTACGCGGTGGTGGTCCGGGGAGTGGATCAAAGACGCTACTAAATCCCTGCAAAACTTCCAATAACCGATCATCAATCTCCTCACTGTCCTCACTCTGTCTCTGAATCTGTCCAAACTCTACCAAACATCCCTGTCCCTCACTCTGCAATGCTTTGATCATAGCTTTAAGAGAAATCATGGTTTTGTTGAGAGATGAATCCCCACGCAAACACACAATCTGGTCTCCCAGTTTGAACTTCATGGTTTGCTTTCTCCAGTCCGTTGTTGTTTCACCTAAGGTTTCCAGCCATGCAATTCCGAGAACAACGTCCGCATTGCTCATATCAAATGGGAAGAAATTTTGGATAATCATCACTCCTTGTAGCTCCATGCAAACCTCCTTACATTCCCCCTCACATCGCACACTGTACCCATCACCCACTCGAACCCCAAAGGATTGAGTTTTCATCACAGAAATACCCAAACACTCCACAACCCTTGAGCTAATGAAATTGTGGGAAGCCCCACTATCAATTAACACTATCAGCTCTTTACCACATATTCTGCCCTTAAGCTTCATGGTCCTTGGACCGTGAATCCCCACCACGGAGCTAAGTGATAGCTCAACCTGTTCCTGCGGGGGCTCCCTTTCGGATTCGGCATACTCTCTTCCACCATTTGGAGTGCGGATCATCTTCCTCTTCATCGATTAATATAATCAAAGCTGTTTTTCTCCACATTTGTGACCCATGAAAACTTACCATCACATCTGAAGCAAAGACCTTTCTTTTTTTCTTTTTTTTAGGATTTGGCGTCTGTCATTTTTCGGAAAGGAAACTCGCGTCGTTGGAAGTTGGGTCTGTCGTAGGGTCGAAAGGCTGTCGGTGATGGTGAAAAGTTGGGTCTGTCGTAGTGTCGAAAGGTTGTCGGCGGTTGATCGCGACTGAAAGAATTAGTTGACGAGCCCTGGGTTGAGGTTTCTGGTGATCGTCGATGGAAAAAGGGGTTAGGATTTGATTTTAGGGATTCAGCGCTATTTGGGAATTTTGGGTTTGGGTGACTATCGGGTCGGGTCATGTTTCTGGGTCCATAAGGATATCCCAGCCCATTCACACGCATGTTTTTACTTACTCCCACTTGGGCCTCTTCAATCACGTTATTTCGTTCCTCTATGCGTTGGGCGCTCAATTATTTGAAGTAGAGATGTGGGCTGAGCTAAACGGATTTCAGCTCTCACTTCAAGTTTCAGCCCATTGATAAAAGCTGCTTGTAAGATTTCCTCCTTCTCCCCTACCAAAAGGGCAGCGACGGCTTCAAGCGCGTCTAAACTCCATTACTGTCCCAGTTTGTTTCATGGCCATTAACGACTCATATGGGTTGAGTTCAGGGATCCACTAAACCTTTGAAGAAGTGCTAACTTAAACATGGCCTCACGTCGCCGGGGCGGGCTCTGGATTCCGTCCACTGAAACCAATTAATGGCTTCACCCTCCATGCAGACAGCTGCCGCCATTAACCTCCCTTCTTCAGTTACTCCGTTGAGGTGAAAGTAACGTTCAACTCTAAATATCCATCCATAAGGGTCTTCCCCGGAAAATATCGGCATCTCCAACTTTCTCCCACTCATTCCACTGTGACTTTGGTTGCTGGTGTCAGCCCCATTTGGATTTTCATCCTGGTGAGATCGGTCCCTTTCAGACGATCTTATCTCAGTTCTGCCAGTTTCTTCTTCATCCTTCCTTCGTACCCAGGACTGTAATTCTACCAGACATTCTCGGATAGTACCCATCTCAACTCCCAATTTTGTCACTTCTTTTTCCACATTGTCCAGTCTAGAATCCATTCTTGTCACAACCATAACCCAGAACACACGGCTCTGATACCAATTGATGAACACCCAACCTGCAAATCCACAAACAGTCGAACAAACTATCCACTCACAATCAACACACACACTCAAATGACAAGGGTCCTGTATATTGCCAACCAAACAGTACCAGAATATTCATTCAATAGAAGTATCCTAACAGTACTAAATTAAGTAAGACAGAAATCAAATAACAAGTACAGACAAAAACGGAAATTGCAGGACTGACTTCGAGGGTCAGCCACCTCCCCAATGACTGACTTCGAGGGTCAGTAGCCTCCTCTTTCAAAATGACTTATACAAAATGGGTTCCCTTTTCTCTTGCCTCCAGCCCCTTTTTATTCTTCTCCTGACACCTAACAGAATTCTCTTCTCTCTATTCCTCACAAGCCAGCTGTCCCACTTATAACAAACTCTAACCACCTGCCTAACCAATATTCCCCTGCTTCTTCCCTCTCTTCTTCCTACGGTAGACCACAATCTCTGGTTGTTCAACAGAAACAAAAGTAAGTGTTGTAGTGCTTTTCTTTACCTCATTGCCACTATATCCCTTAGAAGCATTCTGCAAAGAATAACTTTTATTTCATATTTATATCTATCATGTACACACACACACACACACACACACACCCTTGGATTCTACTTAGTCTTGATTAGACTTTCGTTCTCTCATCTCTTCCATGAAAAGAATCTGGTCCTAATAGTTATACCTCTCCACACTTCCTAGACTTTTCAGCAGATTAGCTCTCTTTACTGGATGAGGCTTGGATCTTGTACTATGACTTAGATAGCGGTTTATATATTGTTATTATTTTATGTTAAAATTTTGCATCTTAGTTTACTTATTATATTCTCATTTTTATACAGGTCCTCCCGAAGCTTTTACGTTCAAAGTCAAATCAGGCAAAGATAGGCATCATTAATGACATTAGTGGCATTGCTAACGTTGGAAGGTAGTGCTAAATATTTTATTTTAGTCAAATTAACTCCATTTATGAATTGAGATAATCCTTTTTTGGGTCAACCATATTGATGTATAATTATGTATGTGGCTGAATTGTCTGTGTGCCACTTTTACTTTAAATTGATGTTACATCTAACTTATAATGGATGCATTGATCTTTCTAATTCTATCTTGTGCATTTGCACTTCTCAAGACCTTCTACAAGTGACATTTATTTGTAAGAAATTAATTTCTTATATATTCAATGATTCATATAAACATAGGTAACTTTGAAGAATTTCTTTTCTGGTAGAAGGTCTTATAGAGGAAAATTTAGAAAGTTAATGGGATTGTGAAATGAAATGTGCACTGAAGTGCCCTTGAATTATTGCAGGATGACCCTTCTGCTTGGTTCTCTCAGGAAATTTTTAAAAGGTTTCAGAATTTCTATATACTTGGTCATTGTTTTTAAATACATTTGGAAAGTTATTGTATCGAAGATCACACATATATAATCTTGACAAATCTCTAAACGATTCCTCTTCCTTATATTACAGAGAGAATCTCTAAGGAATGTTTATTTATTATTTCAGTTAATCTTCTCTCCATGGACATTGTGTGCTAAGTTTAGCTGCTGTTTTTTTCAACAGGTGACAGGGGAAGTTTTGATTGAATGGATAAGAACGTACTTTACTATAGAGAAGTGTACTGAGAAGTTAATTGGACTCAAAGCTGAGTTGCAACTCTGCAGTTTACTAAGCTTTTTCTTCACGAGCTGAGCTTCCTGGAAATGCTCCACATGGCATCGGATTCAAGAACCACGGAAGCGTTTTATATTCTCAAGTAATTAAGCTATGAGATAACTCTGCAAATCAGAATTTCTTATATATGCCGAATTCATCAATAATGGATGAACGACATAACATGTTTCCCTTTCTCTCCTTTCTACCTTCATCTAATTTGTAATTTAATAAAAAATTATGTTTTCTTTTGTCTAAAAACAATTCTACATAATTATTGATCAACCATCTGGCTTTTAGAATTCTTAAGGAGATGGGATTATGGCTTTGTAAATTATAACTCGAAAGGGAGTATTTTTTTATTAAGGATTTTTGTGAATTATAGTCGTAAGAAAATTAGTATTTACAGAATTGTTGATCTATTAGGTAGGTTTGGTTCATTTCTTCTACTTGCTTTTCTTAATATTTCAGTTACTTGGTCTGATGAAATTGTCTTATAGAAAGTTGTTATTGTCATTCTTTCTACTTAAATCTTCTTAATTTTATGTTGTGATCATACAAAAAATAATTCAATTGTTTAGCTTCTTCCATATCCATATTATGCAACTCTTATTGTTTTGTTATAACCATTATTGTTATGTACTTGAGCTTTTGCTCCCTGGTTGTCTCTCTTTCATTTTCATCTGGTTTGTTGTAAAACTAAAGTCATAAAAGACATGGAACTAATTTATGTTTCCACTGTTTCTAAAGCTGGCGAGGATTTGGCTGCTCCATTAGTATTAAAAAAATTCATCTTCTCATCATTGTTGTGACTAATCAAAATTGTAGTGTATATTTATATGCTTATACTTAACTATTTGGCAAACTATTGGCTATGGCCTTGGGAATGAACTTAGGCTTTTTATTTGATAATCTATGTTGGTACGGTGTTACTTGTCTCATTCATGCAGCTCGGACCTGATCTCAAGAATCAGATTCATTATCTGAATTAGTTTTCGAAAAGCAGAGCATCACGTTTAGAATATGCAGTTTCTTGGGTATTGTTGAGACTTGAGAATATGCATCCTTCTTTATCATTAAAGTTTTAAGGATCTTCATTAACTGTTGGAATCAGCCTCATGGTTGACCATGACTAGTAAAGCAGAGTTTTTGGTTATTAAGAAACTGCAAGTTTGTGAATTGACTACTGGGTGTAGTGGGGGTGAAGATGTTGAATGTGAGCAATTGCATGATTATAAAATTTGAATTAGACGAGTGTCCTGAGAACTAAATTGGACTGAAAGCTAAGCTGGAACTCAGCACTTTCTTAAGCTTTTCTTCACTGGAAATACACTTTCAGAAATCATTGACCTATGAAACTAACAAGCAATTATCTTTGTTTTGTCCTGACACATGGTTAGCTATATTTTATTATAGCAAATTATCAAATTAAAGCTATAGGGTCATTCTAAGTGAGATAATGTCTCAACAGTATTTGCAAATGACAAGAATAATTAAGGGCATGTTTGGCTTATTATTTATTATCCATATTCTCAATCCTATTCTCCAAATAATATTTGGCACATTATTCCAAAAATATTATCCTATTTTTTAATTACTTTTAGACCCCAAAAGATTATTAATTTCATTAAACATCCCTTGAAAAAAAGTTTAAAAATTAATAAAAACACCCCCGTGACTCATACTTCTTGCGTATTCGACAACTACCGCTTGGTGGTAGCTAATGTCATAACGGCGACCTATCCGACGGAATCGGGATGGTAATTACCGATTTGGCCTTTTCCAACCAGCCATCCACAGGTGGATCTGGCCTGGTAGGCGCGATCTGCCGACGATAACGAAAGAAATGGCCGCGTTGATGGTCAACGACGGCCAAATCTTGGCCATCGTTTACCGAAAACGACGGCCATATCTTTGGCCGTCGCTGATGGCCAAAGATGGCCGTCGTTTTGGACTTTTTAGGCCGTCGACGGCCACGGCAAGCTGTAGATTTGGCCTTTTCAGGCCAGATCCATGGTGGATCTGGCCGGAAAAGACTATAATAATGCGTTACGACATAGATCCGACCGGTCTGTGTCGTAACGTGATTTTTCGGCTAGATTCTGATGGTGGTAGCCGAAATCTAGCATTGCAGGTGGTGGAAGTATTTTTGTCATTTTATATGTTGGGGTATTTATTAAATTAGCAAACTTATAGGGTTTTTTTGTAAATTTTTAAATTTTACCTCGTAATACTCCCATATTCAATTATCCAATACTATTCCCAAAATCCTATCCAAAATAATAAACCAAATGCATCCTAAATTGTAGCTGGAGCTCTCGTTTATGAATTATATATTAATTTTTATATTTAAAAAAGCCAGCTCATGTTGCTTGTTTGACAGTTGCCCAAGGGTTATTATATTTAATTTCTTTTAACTTTTGATAAGAAAATAAAATAAACTTTTGGTTTAAAATAATGTGTCCGACATCACCCTAGGTTTTTGGTCACTTTCAATTTGACCAAATTAACTAATTTTCACTTATTTATTTGGTTATTAATATTTATATGCAGATAGTTGTTGGGTTTTTTGTTTTTACTTTTGGATTGTTCTAATCATGCATTACAATTTTTAATACAACCTTCCCAGATTTGGCCTATTAACCCCTTTGATATCGGTATTAACTTAAAACCCCCAACGGTTAAGTGAACGTTAATATTTTCTGTTAGTTTTAATAAGAGAGGGGCAAAAGAGTAAATCGTTAATAAATTTTATAGTTAAGCAATAATTAATCAAATTATTATAAGCTAAAAAAAGATGAAAAAGGATTATTCACTTTCACCTATGCAAAACCCAAACCCACCAACAGACACAAAGCCCTTCGCAGCCCCACACTACAGCCGCTTGCACCCCTTTCTCCATCGTGTTTCCTCCCTTCCCAGTATCTTCCCACCCAATCTCTTCAACCACGCCACATCACCATCGTGTTTAACTTGTAGTTCAATTTGTGCAAGTATAATTTGATAGTGTATCAATATGGGAAACTGTTTATATACACTGTTAATAGTGTTCTTTTTGTTGGATTTTTAGTGAGCAATGAGCCAAGCAGAGAAGAGGTGTTCAGGCAGGGACTCAATCTATGTTCAAAGCCTGTCATTCTCATGTAGTCTTTTTCCTTTTAAAGCCTTTTGATTTTTGGTTGTTTTTCGTTTTGGTCACTGTATCAGATAGTGATCTTATATATTCATATGTATTGTACAAATGTTTAAAGTTTTTTTCTTGGTTTTGGTTCTGCATGGTTTGAGGCTTTGGTGTGTAGTTGTAGTGAAACCTTTTAGGGTATGTAAAATTTAGCTTATAAGTGTTTCTCTTGGGTATTGTTTTGAATCTGCGTCCTTTATCATTGAAGTTTAAGGATCTTCATTAATTATTGGAATTGATTACTGTATGAATTTATGACTGGGTGAGGCTGACCATGACTAGTATAGCACAGTTTTTGGTTATTAAGAAACTGCAAGTTTGTGAATTGACAACTAAGTGTAGTGGGGGTGAAGATGTTGAAGGGGAGCAATGACTTGCTTATAAATTTAGAATTATTGCCAACAAGTAATTTTGTGCCAATGGTTTATTCATTTTGGTCATACGTCTTGACATTGGCAATGAGGAGCAATGGGTAAAAATCTTTTAAAAATGACTAGAATACAGCTGACAAAAATATAGAGGGCAGAATTATGAAAAATGATAAAGTTTTCAGGGTACACATGCTTGTGAGAATGTTAAATCAAAGGGATTAGTGACATGCTTGAATATGCCGCAAGTGCGTGATTCAAATTTTAATATAAAGAAATATGTAAATCAATTAATAACTTATCTCTTATTTATTTTAGTATCAGTCTCTGGGGTTCTGGTTGCCACTTTTTTATGTTTCTTGTATTCCATTAGTTACTAAATGAAGTTTGTAGCTCAAATTTTTTTTGAACTTCAGCATCTTGGTCCTACATGGATTCTTTTGAGCAAACCATTTTTAGTGGACGCTCAACTTTACTATATCTGCTCACAGGTGTCTGAAGTTCAAACTTCTGCTACTGGTTTATTGATTTGTTGTCTTCGGGATTTGTTCTTGATCCAGAGAAATGCAGCCGACTTACCTTGGGAAAGAAAGGAGAACTGGTTTATGACATTGCCCAATATGGTCACAAAGTGCCGCAGAGATTCTTAGCTCATTTAGCCACAGGGAGCTTCTTGAAATCTGGGCTTGCTAAATTTCCAGTGATAGAGCATCTACAAAAGTTAGTTCTCAAAGTCCCTGAGGAACAGCATGGATAATTTTCCTGCGTGTTTGGCTAAAACTCACCAATTAAAATTTGGTTGTATTTGTTTCAATTACTTAATTGTGCATGCTCTTAGACTTTCATTCTCCAATAACATCAATTTAGATTTTCTTCCATCTCCTATTAAACAAGTGAGTTATTGATATGATAATAAATCTGCTTCATTATACAACAGATTTAGTTTATCTGTTTTTCATCTTGTCTTCATAAACATCTCATGTCTTTTTTAAAATGTGATTAGGGAATATTTTTATAGTTAAATGTTGACTTCATTATCCTCAACTGAGAAAATCAAGTTGAAAACTTGTTTCTTGGCTACTGTTTGAAGCAAGGAACACATACACTTTGGTATCACTTTCTGTGGATATTTAAAGATGTTTATTTTGATAATTTCTCTATTCCTACTATTCTATCTATTTTTATCTCTGCTCCATCACTGACTTGAGAAATAAGTTTTTTGTACAGATCTTTCTTTGACTGGGATATATCTTTCTACATTGTAGATGGAATCTGCAAACCAGATGGACTCGGTCACAACTAGAGAGCCATATTCATTCCAGAATGTCTAATTGATTTAATTTTTGAGATACTTTTCAAAAACGTATAATATACAATTCTGGTTTTAACTTATTTTCCTTTAGAGTTGTGACTCTAGAAGTCAGTTTAAAGTATCTTGTATTTTTCTTTACCTCATTGTCATTTATCCAAGGAATTCCCACTTTTAATGTAAATTAATGTTGCATTAAACTTTTAATGGATGCATTGATCTTTCTAATTCTATCTTGTGCTTTGTCACTTATCAAGACCTTCTGCAATTGATGCATTGATTTCTAGTTCTATGTCGTCGATGCATCTTTCCATTTCTTTTCTTCATACCTTTGTCTAATTTGTAATATAATAGAAATTATTATTTTCCTTTTGTAAAACACAATCAAATGATAAGAAACTAAATTCAATTTTATTTATTAAGAAAAAAATCTTGATACTGTGTTGGGATGCCTTATTTTTAAGCTGAAAGTGCATTTTCTCTTTCATTTATACTATTAATATTTTCTTGAAAAATAAAGATTATAACTATCAACAATTTGAAGGAAAAAAAAAAAAAAGTTTATTGAGATAAAATGGATCAATTACATCAGCAATAACATAACATTGATAAAAGGACATATATCTCATATTTTATTCTATTGCCTTCTTTTTTGAAAATTGACCCAATGTTAGGTTTTTGATAAACCATCAAAACATGATTCAATTATTATTTATTATTATTTTTTTTTTTAGGGTTTAATCCCCCAAGGGTAATGGATCCGGGTAGTCACAAAGAGACTTGGCAAAACGGGCAAGCTGGGTCGGTATCAATTGGGTCATCACGGGTATGGGTAAAATATGTACGGCTCCAAAAACTCCTAGTTCTAATATTTGAACCCATATCCTACCCTATGCAAGTATGGGTGGACTCGCGGGTACCTTTTTTTAGGTTAATTTTTATTTTTATTTTTTTTCAATCAATCGAAAATTAAATGGTTCAAAAATTAAAACATCATATTTCACAATAGACAAGACCAAAATAATTTATTCATCTATCAACCAAAAATTAAATGATCCAAAAAGTAAAACTTCTACGAGAGGTTAGAGGCACAATTACATTACCAAATAACAATTTGGTGTATTTGGTTGGGGGTTGTCCCCCACTACTGAGATAATGTCATTTTATATTACTTATATTACTATGTTTGGTTGTCAAATAATATAAGATTCCGATAATTTTGTAAAACAAATAATAATTACTGTTGGTTATATAGGTGGTAATTTGAACACCACTATTTTCTTAGTTATTTTGAGATTACTTGGTAAGCTAATTTTTGTGACAATTTTACTCCTTATTAATAAATTATTAGGACAATAATGCCCTTATTTTGAAATTAATTTACATGAACTTGCCATTACAATTTTACCCCTAATAAATTAAGTTTTTGGACAATGATGCCCTTGTTTTTAAAATAAATTGCAGGCCACCTAGGACCACCACTACCAGCCAACCACCACCACTGCCAGCCAACCACCACCACCAGCCATCAACGTTGGAATGGTGCACAACCGGCCAGATCTGGCCAGTCGTGCACCAATCTGGTCGAAAATGGCCAATTAGATCGTCTAGCTGTTAACGGCCAGATCCATCAATATGGCCGTTGTCGGCCAGAACTATGACCATCTGGCGAAAAGCTGACCAAGCGGTGCATGGTGCCTTTGTAGCCCAGCCCTTCTTGCCGTGGTCGATAGTGGCTTCAGGCGATTTTGTTAGAAATTAAACTTTTATATGGTTGGGGTGTTTTAGCAAAATCTCAAATGTTAGGGGTTAAAAAAATTATTAAAAAAATAATAAAATTAATATTTGAAAAGGAGGGCAATTTAGTAATCTATACAATATACCCACCAATATATTCCTTACAACCAAACATATCAATATAATATACCCACCAATTTATTCCAACTAATCAAACACAATTCACTAAACATTCCCAATAATCTTCAACGTAATCTATCTTTTCATTAATATAACATTCATAGTAACATAACATTCCTTGAACCAAACGTACTCAAGCAAAGCTCATTACACAATGGTGGTGTTAGAATTCAGTCAACTACTAATTAGAATAGAAGTACTTAGAAGCTATAAAAAATAAATCCAATAGTTTTTAAATTTAAAATTAATTAATTAATTTTTTTTAAATTGCAGGTACTTGGGGGTATATCCGCAAAATAAGGGATTGGACTATGATCCTAAATTAATAACCCATGGGTGTAAACCTGTTTTATCAAGTCTAATCATAAATGTGACTGAGACTTGAGCACAAGACCTTTAGATAACCCATCTAGATGGCTAAAGTTTTGTCATTCAACCATAAGCTCAATGGTTATATTGTATAAAATTATTTCGCAAACTATGATTTAGAAGTGTATTTGAAGTAACACTACGCATCAAATATGGGTAATACTACACTTATAACCCAATTTTAAAAACTTTCTCTTACAACCTCAACGTAACAACTCGCAATTAGTTAGTTTGCAAATAGGTCATGCCTGCTCGCTATGGGTCTTGCCTGGCCAATTACAAGCTGACTAATTGTGAGCTATCATGTCGAGGTTGTGAGAGAAAGCTTGTAAAACTGAGTTGTAAGTCAATCTTTATTGATCAAATAGTGATATGAAGATACACTCTTTACATCCAATTTTGACTCTTTTAATGGGTAAAATATATTTCCTTTAATAAATATAATTTTGTCAAGTATATTTCATGTTCCCAAGGGTGCGTTTGGTTCAAATAATATTTTATTATGGGGGATATTATATTAATGGAAAGATAGATCACCTTGAAGATTATTAAAAATATTTAAGGAAATGTATTTGTTTGGTTTGAATAAATTGGTGAGTATGTTATATTAATATATTTGATTGAGAGGGTAAATGGGTGGGTATGTTATGTAGATTTATAAATTGTCCTCCTTTTTAAATATTAATATAATATTATTTTTATTATTATTTTTTGAATAATTTCTTTTAACCCACTACATTTGAAATTTTGCTAAAACACCCTGATCATATAAAACCTTAATTTGTAGCAAAATTACCCTCTCACCCGAAACCACTGCCGATAGCCAGCCACCACCATTGGCGGCCATCAAAAGTCTCTATAATGGCGTACAATCGGTTAGATCCCGTAGATCATATGCCATTACGGCAATTGCCACCAACAGTGGTGGCCGATAATGGTCTTGGGTAACTGAGGATATTTTGATAACTTTTAAACTTTTTTGTGGTCGGAGTGTTTTAGCTAAATTCTCAAATGAAAGGGGTCCGGGCTAATGGTTATTTGGTAGACATTTGAGGGCAATTATGTCTGAAATGGTATTTAATTAAGGGCAAAATAAATATAAAAATCAGATTACTTAGTAATCTTTTAATAACACCTCCTGGGGAGGGCATCTAATTACCCCCAATTTAACCAACAATAAACACTATTTGCAATAAAAGATACTCATAATATTTTATTACTTTCAAACCAAACAACGGAATCTTAAAAAATAAACGAAGATTACTTCATTATCTTATATGACCTCGAAGCAAATGTAGGCCAAGGATTAAGAACACCCCAAACGCCCCCGGCTATCTCAGTGGAAAATAGTTAGCCAAAATTAAGTGTTTTCCTCCTTTATCTTTATTATGACCCCATTTTTATTTTATTTTATTTATTTATTTTTTTAAGTTTAATCTTCATTGATGTGCATAGTGCACATGGTGGGTTTCCACTAGGGGTGGGCAGGTTTGGGTACATATGAAATGGTTTAAACAGATCGATAGCATATCAAATTGTTGCTTGCCTGCAGCAGCTGATGCATATCACAGATGCTACCTTATTGATTTCACTTCTTCAGCCAGTTCCAGAAACCAATGTTCTGAAACCCGAACCCAGCTCCAGAAAGGCAGAAACCTTTTAACTCTTTGATGACATCATTTTGATGGCAGAAGGGAAGGTTGTGTATCAAGTACCACGAATCAAGTTGTTGAGTTTTTTGAGGACTGTGGATTCAGGTGTCCACAAAGAAAAGGTGTAGCTGAATTTCTTCAGGAGGTAAGTAAATTACAGTTACAATCATTTCTTTTTCATGCTCAAATGTTAGTACTTCAGCTTTTATTTTTAATTCAATTTTTCTGGCAGGTGATATCTAGCACAGATCAAGCGCAATACTGGTACCGCACTCAATATCCTTACAATTATGTTTTAGTAGATATGTTATGTAAGAAGTTCAAGGAATCCTTTCTTGGTAAGAAGCTTGATGAGGATCTCTCAGTGCCGTATGATAAATCCAAAAGCCACTAGGATTCTCTTTCCTTCAATGTGCATTCTCTTTCTATGTGGCAACTGTTAAACAATCCAAAGAAATAATAATTAAAAAGGGAAGGCTAGGGTTTCATTGATACTGCACAATTCAATTGAATACAAAAAATATGCCTAAATACAAAGATATATATAGACTAAACAAAGGAAATAATGAAAAGACAGATCTACCTTTAATAAACAATAAAACAAAATAACCCATATTTCTGAACATCTCCCCTCAAACTCACGATGCGGCGGCTACAAGCATCGAGAGTTTGCCAACTAGAAAACGAAAATGGGAAATAGAATGCGACTTGGTAAAGAAATCTGCAATCTGCAATCTGCAATCTGCAAAGAAGAAGAAACAAAGGGCAAGGTAATGGTGCCAGCTTGAGATGATGACGAGTAAGGTGACAATCGATCTCAATGTGCTTAGTTCGTTCATGAAAAACCGAGTTGTGAGCAATCTGAATAGAACTCTGGTTGTCACAATACATAGGAGTGGGATGAGAAAAAGAAACACCCATATTTGCAAGTAACCAATGTAACCAAACAATCTCTGTGGTAGTAGATGCCATAGCACGATATTCTGCTTCGGTTGAAGATTGAGAAACAATGGATTGTTTCTTGCTCTTCCAAATAAGAGAATCACCCAAAAAGATACAGAAACCAGTAACAACTTGCGATCCGTGGGATCACTGCATGATCAACATCAGAGTATGCACGCAGCTCCAAGGAAGAAGTGGATGGAAGTAAAAGACTCTGAAAGACTGTACCCCGAAGATACCGCAAAATACGAAGAACAGCTGCCCAATGAACTGTAGTAGGAGTAGCAACAAACTGACTAACAACATGAACAACATATGTAATATCTGGACGAGTAATAGTGCGATATACCAAACTCCCAACAACAGTACGGTATAAAGTAGGATCTGACAAAGGTAAACTATCAGAAGAAGAATACATTGCATTAACCTCAATCGAAGTATCGACGGTCTTATTATCAGTAAGTATAGCCTGCTTAAGAATATCTACAACATATTTCGACTGAGAGAGAAGATAACCTCTAGGTGAGTAAGCTACCTCAATACCTAAGAAATATCGTAGAGAACCCAAATCCTTCATTTCAAACTGTTGAGCTAACTCTGTCTTCAAAACTGAAATACCATCAATATCATCACCAGTAATAATCATGTCATCAACATATAAAGACAGAATGATACGACCTGCATCAGTGCACTTAACAAAAAGAGCAGAATCATGACTACTAGAAGCAAATCCAAGGTTTGAACTGTGGCTGCTGAGAAGACTTCATTGTCTTTCTACCTCCCAGGCACACATTTCCCTTTTCAGAATGAGACTTAAGACGTATTTCGTCATCCAATAACTCACTGACAACTGAGTCAACAGAAGGCATTGGAGAACGATGCAAAATTGAACCTCTAAGTCCTTCAAAATCACTGCGAAGTGCCGTTAAAAATTGTACCAACCGTTGTTGCTCCCTATGAGCAATATATGCACCACATGCCTTTAATTCTGCAGATTCTGTAAGAGCCAATTGATCCCAAAGATCTGTCATAGCAGGATAAAACTCATGAACACTCATATTCTTCTACTGAAGAGCTCGTATGTCATTCTCCAATTGATACTGCTTTGCAAAATTTGACTAAGTAAATAACCTTTGTAGATGATCCCAAACCTCCTTTGCTTTCTCATACTTCGCTAATTGTGTGCCTATGGAATGCCCAACAGAATTGTTAATCCAAGTAATAATTTTTGCATTGTTTGCTTCCCAGACATCTATCAAAGCATCATAACCCTCATCAGTATTCTTAGGTTTCATAGAAGTTTCACTAACATATCCCCATATCTTTTTACCCTTAAGAAAATTTCTCATCACATAACTCCAATACGAATAATTCTTGTCATCTAACCTCACACTTACAGACTAAAGTGAATCGTCTCTTTCAGTAGCCATATTCAAACAAGAAAGAAGACCAGAATGCAAAAGAAAGGAAAACAAAATACCAAATTGCCAAAATTGAATGAATACCAACGAAATATCAGATTGCAGAAACTGAACAAATACCTTCTCCAAAAATTTTCGGGGCTCGGGGCCGAGCTATGTTTAAGATTAAGCCTCATCTCATAAAATTTTGCTCTGATACCATGTTAAACAATCCAAAGAAATAATAATAAAAAAGAGGAGGCTAGGGTTTCATTGATACTGCACAATTCAATTGAATACAAAAAGTATGATTTAACCTAAATACAAAGATATATATAGACTAAACAAAGGAAATAATGAAAAGACAGATCTACCCTTAATAAACAATAAAACAAAATAACCCATATTTCTTAACAGCAACTATTTAGAGCTTGCATGTCGAGGGAATATCTTCTCTTGAAGAGAAATTCTTTTATCTACGTGTTCAAAACTATCCAGCTTCTTCTAAACATTCTATATTTCTATTAATTCTCCTTTTTTTTTTTTTTTCCTTCTGTTCAGTAAATGTTTTTTGTCAATATGTTGTATTCTTAAATTACTTGTGCAAAGGCTTTGAAAATTTGAAACTTGTAAAGTAACTTCTTGTTACAGGTTGTTATCATTGCAACCATTACCATGACTGTATTTTTGCGGACTCAGATGGACATTGATGTTCTTCATGCAACTTACTACATGGATGCCCTATTCTTTGTACTCATGATACTTCTTGTAGATGGCATTCTGGAGTTGTCTCTGACTACTGCAAGACTTCCAGTGTTCTTTAAACGAAAAGAGTTGTGCTTTTACCCAGCTTGGGCTTAAGCAATTCCAGCCACTATTTTAAAATTCCTCTTTCAGTAATTGAATTTGTGACATGGACATGCCTTACTATGTCATTGGGTACAGGCCTGAGGCCGAGATGTGAGTTTCAACTGCAAAGGCCGTGTTTATTACTGCATTGTATCCTTTCATACAGAAATATCCATATTTTCTATTTAGTTTTATCTTCTTTTATCGATTTATTACGTTGCATCACCTATTTTTTCGATCATCAATCAGTGCCCCAATATTTAAAGCTTATCATCCAGCTTTCTCCAAAATGAGAGCATACTGAATTCTTAGGATTAGCTTTGCTAATCTTGTGTAGCAACGTAGAAGAAAATGATTATATACTTAGGATATATGCTTAAATTCATTCCTCAAATTATTTAAAAGTTATGGTCGCAGGAAGCTTCATCTTTTTTGGTCACTGAGGTTCTAATATATAATTGATTGCCCTGATTTAGGTTTTCCGTCAGCTTATTCTACTTTTTCTGTGCACCTTACTTCTATATCCATGTTTTGGTTTTTGGCATCAGTCTGCCAGACTCTAACTGCTGCTATGACAACTGGTGGTTTTACAATATTGGTAGTCCTAATATTTGGTGGTTTTCTGATAGAAACCATCTAACAACTTAAACAATTAGGTTGGGCAGTAGGTCTTTTATGGGTTTGGGTACAACTCTCTTTAGAAAACCGGCATGCCAAGGAAAGGTGTCCAAGCCCTTTATAACCCATATGCCTACCATTTTCTCTTCCAATGTGAGATCCTAACATTCCCCTATGCTTCGAGACCTAACATCCATGTTGGCCCACTCTGGATAGCTTCATTCTGGGTGGCCTACTCTCCTGGGTCGGTCCTTCTGAAACATCGTTGGCCCACTCTGGATGGCTTCACTCTAGGTGGCCTAATCTCTCAGGTCGCCCCTTCCTAGGTAGCCCTTTCCCAAGTTGCTCATTCCGAAGCATCGTTGGCCCACTCTGAGTGGCCTATTCTTAGAGGTAACCCCTTCTTAGGTAGCCCTTTCCTAGGTCGCCCCTTTCCGAACATGGGCTCAGACGGGGTTTGGCTCAGATACCATTTGATAGAAACCCATCTAATAACTCAAACAATTGGGCTGGGTAGTGGGCCTTTTGTAGGCTTAGGTAGAACTCTCCTTGAAAAACCGGCTTGCCAAGGGAGGGTGCCCAAGCTTTTTATAACACACATGTCCACCATTTTCTCTTCTAATGTAGGATCTTAACAATTTGTTATCACACATCGTAAGCCCGTTTGGACGTTTGTCAATTTGATTTAAAAATCATCATCTAAAAGGATAAACTTATGCTGTGTTATTGGTTGCAGCCACCATGCTTGGGTAGTTGAAGTGGGGTTTTTGGGTTTCCCCTCTTTCCTATGAGAGATAGGCCTCTGGAAACAAATTTCTTACTCCTCAGTGGCAAAAGGTGAGTTCTCATAGCAAAAATTTTGGTTCCTCTAATCAAGACAATTGTGCAACAGTCTTGTCAGCTAATGAAACTATTAGTTCTTTTAACTATTTCTTATATTTATAGTCAGATGGTACTTTTATCTAAATGAGAATCTGGAGAAAGTAACTTGTGTCTCTTGAGTGCTTCTTAATTTTCTTATAGAAGCTGCCCACAAACACTACCATAGGGACAAAAATACTTGAAAGCCGAGGATTAAACTTAGATGAATATTATTTCTGGATAGCACTGGGTGCCTTGTTTGACTTCGCTTTACTTTTCAACATTGGCTTTATCTTGGCCTTAAGTTTCTTAAAGCGTAAGTTCATCTGGTTATCATATATTAACTTAAGAAGAATCAATGCTACTCAAGTTTGTTAACCCAGTTGAATTAAAATGCAGTTCCTGGATCATCTCGTGCCATGATTTCTCAAGAAAAGCTTGTTAAGTTTCAAGGAAGTCAAGATTCCAATGACAGTAAACTTGTGGAAGAGAAGTCTAAGAATTCTCCTATGAAAGATAGATTTAATTTTTTACTTTCAGTTCATATTTTAGTCCATTATTTTTCCAGTTTTATTTGTTTCACTTTAATTCTTGACATTATTTTCTGTCATTTCTTAGCTTAGTTAACAGGTGGGATGGTCTTACCTCTTGAACCCCTATCAGTAGCATTTCAAGATATGAAGTACTATGTTGACATCCCCGGGGTACTCAGCAACTGTTCTGCATTCACAATTATTTTCATTGCATGATATTTACAGGCGTTAGACCTCATACGCTCATTTCTGCATGTTTTTCGTCCTTCCTTTTAGTTTTAGGAGAAGAAATTCCAACTACTTTCTAATGTTACCTATGCATTAAGGCCTAGTGTTCTTTCAGCATTAATGGCTGCTAGCAGAGATGGAAAATCCACACTTCTAGATGTTCTCGCAGGAAGAAAATCTACTGGCTATATTGAGGGGGAAATAAAAATTGGTGGGTATCCTAAGGTTCAAGAAACATTTGCAAGAGTTTCAGGTTACTGTAAGCAAACCTACTTACATTCTCCTCAAATCAGTGTAGAAGAATCTTTAATTTTTTCTATTTGGCTACGTTTGTCTCCTGAGATTAATGCAAAAACTAAGACAGTACGAAGAGTCAATAAATGTTGTTTTTCTTAATTGGTTTGCACTACAGTAACGTATGATAAAGTTGCTATTACATGTTTTAACAGGAATTTGTGAATCAAGTCCTTGAGATCATTGAGTTGATGAAATTATGGATGCCTCAGTTGGCGTACCAGGTATTAGGGGTCTATCTACTGAACAACGTAAGCGGCTCACAATAGCTGCCGAACTTGTTGCCAATCCCTCTATAATCTTGATGGATGAACCTACTAGCGGTTTAGATGCACGAGCGGCAGCAGTTGTCATGCGAGCTGTGAAGAATCTGGTTGAGACAGGAAGGACAATTGTTTGCACTATTCACCAACTAAGCATTGAAATATTTGAAGCATTTGATGAGGTAAAACAAATTTCTAAATTAGAATTTGACTTAAAATTATAATTTTAGTACTTTAGAAATTTCAGTACAGCTTAGTAACATGATACTTCAAATATTATCTAGATTAATTCTAAGATTTTCTTGCTCTCATTTCCTAATGTTACTAGGTTCGTATTGATGTGATAACCTTCGTATTTTCAATAATATGATCAAATATTATCCAGATTAGAGATAACTATAATCCAACAACATTGATTAAAGTTCCATGTAAAGACTAAGAGCAAAGCTTCTATATAAATGGTGCTTTAGGTCTTAAAATTCTATAAGTTTAAACTTTATCCCTTACTTTTTGACAAACTTTATAGAGTCTGATTATTTGTGTCAGAATATCGAGTTAAAAGAGATATGATTACTGCATCCATAACTAAGATAAAGTCTGGGGTTGATGTATTTGTAAGTTAACCTTGACA
This sequence comes from Pistacia integerrima, assembly GCA_026225825.1. Taxonomy (NCBI): domain Eukaryota; kingdom Viridiplantae; phylum Streptophyta; class Magnoliopsida; order Sapindales; family Anacardiaceae; genus Pistacia; species Pistacia integerrima. The sequence goes on along the minus strand of CM047745.1, from coordinate 16,309,517 downwards.
TATGAAGCAACATCTAGAAAGTTGTTCAATTGAAAACACAAAAATAAAATACAATATAGACACCTGCAAAATCTCTAATTTCATTAAAGAGCATGTGTTTATAGTTCTTAAATGTCTTAGGATTGTCGAAAGATCGTGAAAATTTACATGGAATCAATGTCTTAAAATATCATGGAACAATCTGTTGTCCATAAAATTTATCTAATTTAATGCATAATCTATCTTTTTCACTCATTAAATTTTACACAAATAATCAGTAAATTGTAAAATTTCACAAAGAAAAGAATAGAGTTTAAACTTGAAAAAATTGCCTACAAAAAATTCCATCACAATTGAACTTCATCCTCCTAGGCAGCAACTAAACTTCACCATGTCTGAAACTCTAGGACTCCAGTTTTTAACAGCAGGAGAAGCTATATATAGTTCCTCATACACAAATATCTGGAAGTAAATTAGTTTTTCCTTTTGTTCTGCTATCACCCTATAAATCAAAGCAAAATTTTCCATCTCCATAGTAACCTTTGCATTCTTTTTAATATTGAGTGAATTTTAACACTATAGAAGGTCTTGCATAAACCCACATATTTCTATCTCAACAAAGTAGTCTAACATATTGCTACAGATCTAATCTAAGAATAGCAATTAAATCATAAGCATAACAAACATTCAAAAACAAAATAGGCAAAATGAATACCTTTGAGCCTTATTGAAATTGGTTTCTTTGCAAACAACCCAATTACAACCAAGGGCTTCTACGGGTGTTTAAAACCGGGTACTTGAACCTATTCGGTGTTTTTTTGAATTGAACCAGAAATTCGGTTTAGGCTATAAGTTGAAACCGAATCCGAACCGGTTCGTGGCTGACCCCTTTTTGAACCGAATCGAAAATTTGGTTCAGTTGAGCAGGTACTGAGTTTTGAAGCGAATTTGATGTTCACAAACACCTCATTCACTTCATTCCAGTCACTGTTCCTTTCGTCAATGGCCTTCCCGTGGAGCTAAAACAGTCACTGATGTTCTTTTTCCATTACATCCTCTCGTCATGACAGCCATGGATCTCCCTTGACCTGCCATTGAAGCAATTCTCTGTGACCTCAAACCCGGTTCCTTCTTATTTGATTTCACTCACTGGTTGCCAGGATTGACACAAAAGCTAGGCATCAAATACATACATTTTTGTATTATTAGTTCTTGCATTATTGGTTATCTGTTAAGCCAAAGAGAAAATTTCCTCAGAAGATTCTGTCAGAAGTTGATTTACCGCACCCTCCACAAGGTACATGCCCATGAAGCTCGACTAGTTGCTGCAACCATTCAAGACTTTGCTAGCTTATCATTAGTAGAAGAACAATTAGCATCTTTAAGTAAGTGTGTTGCTATTGGTTTCAAAGCATGCAGGGACATTGAAAGGGCTTATTGTGATTATATTGCAAGCAAGTTCGAAAAGCCAGTTCTGTTGTCAGGGCTTGTAGTGCCAGAACCTCCTTCTATAACTTTAGAAGAACAATGGGAAATGTTGTTGGCTAGTTTCAAAGTTAAAATTTTGGTATTCTGTGCATTTGGGAGTGAGTGTATCATGGAAAAGGCCCAATTTCAAGAACTGATTTTATATATTGAACTCACTAATTTACCATTTTTCGTTGCTCTAAAACCACCAATGGGACATGATACAATAGAGTCGACATTACCTCAAGGGTTTGAAGAAAGAGTTAAAAGGAAGAGGATACAATACATTCATCAAGACAAAATTGATTTCAATTTTAATTTTAGGCAAAAAAAACTGTTTGGTTCCGGTTACGGGTTTTTTGCACAGTCAAAATGGGAATCTGGGTATCTTCTTACTATAACCCGAAACCAAATCAAATTTCTGGGCACATGGTTTTTTGGTTCGGTTCCTGGTTTGAGTTTGGGGTTCGGGTTTTTTTTAACACCCCTAAAGGCTCCAAGAAATACCCAACAGACCTACCAACACCACAGTCATGCACTAAAATTCTCCTTCCCGTCACTGGTCTTGGTTTGTACTTCATTTTTAACTTGCCCATAAACATTCAATCATATCAAACCACTTCCACAATACCCAAAAAAAAAAAAAAATCCGACAAACCTCTTTAAGTCTCGGTGCAAATTAATAATGACCTGTTTCACTGATTTCAACAACACAGTCGTCATAGGCTTTCTCGAGGAGGCGGAGGCCAGGCCATGTCTCCTCGGCACGAATGTCCTCTATAAAAACAGGAGTGTTGGTGAGCGTAACCAATACCAGTCTTTGTCTAAAGCTGTGGCTTTCCTTTAGCCGCTTGTACGTGGTCTTCCCCATTCTCACTAAAGAATGGCAGCTATGTGGTTTATTATATCTGGAAAAACCCTAAATTATATAAGAAATAATAGTGTAATAAACCCCAAATATGTAATCGGGTCGAATCTTCTGGGTGTATAAAATAGACTCTTAAGTCTGGGCCCACCAACAATTTTGGGGTTTATTACACCCATTTCTCATTTTTCTCCCATGGACTTTAGTCACCAGACTAGGAATGGATTTGTACCCGGATTTCTGGGGACTTACCCCACCCCGCCCCGCCTTGTATGGGGTTGGGATTCCTAGAAAAAACCAAGGACAGTGGACCCTCCAAACTGAGGTCACACCGTGCTCTGCTTTCTCTAATTGTCTTCTCTCCTCCTTTGGCTTTCCCCCAAACCCTCAATTTTTACTCTTCCTAACCAAACCTAAGGCTTAAACCTCAATATTTCATAATTTCAACAACCAGATGCCCTCTCTTCAAAACTGCACTAACAACCAATCAATCTACTCTTCCTCATCTCAATAACGATGGGTGCATCTGTCGTTGTTGATGTTTATTAATCTTGTGGGATTATGGTATCGAAACTTGGCCTACATCCTGCTATGGAGGACGAGAGAGCGACAAAGATCAGATCAACTCCTTCGCGGCTATGGTGCTGGTCTAGAATGGGGTGGGTTCAGATTTTGGTGAGATGTGGGCTACTGTGGTAGGTTCAGCGCAACGGGTGCAGCTATGGTGGTGGTTTGTAATGACGACTTGGAGGAAAACTAGAAGAGAAAAGAGATATTTATAAAACGAATCTGAGCCATTCCATTTTTATATCCAGATTCAATCGGTACGGGGCAGCCAAGGAATCTTTTGGTCCCCATCCCTGTCCTTGCTTTTTGCGAGGAATCCCTACCCTAGACGAGGCAGGGCGGGGCAGGTCCTTGGAAATTTGAGGACAAATCCTATGCCTAGTTTGGTTCAGTGGTGTTGATGAGAGAAAAAAGAAAAAATAGGTGTACTAAACCCCGAAATTGTTGGTGGGCCCAGACTTAAGAGTCAGTTTCACACACCCAGAAGACCTAACCTGATTATATATTTGGGGTTTATTACACTAATATTTCTTATATAGTTTAGGGTTTTAGCAGATACAGTAAACCACATAGTTGCTTTTCCTCGGTGAGAATTGGGAAGACAACGTACAAGAGGCTAAAGGGAAGCCAAAATTTCATACAGAGATTGGTATTGGCTATGCTCGCCAATACTCCAATTCTTATATAGGACATTCATGCCGAGGAGACGTGGCCCGACCCCCACCCTCACGAGATCTTCGTCCTCTTCCTCCTTGAGAAAGTTTGCGACGTCTATGTTGTTGAAATCAATGAAACGGGTAATTATTAATTTGCAACGAGAAAGTGTTGGAAATTTTTATTTTTTGGTATTATGGAAGTGGTTTGATATAACTGAATGTTTATGGGCAGGTTAAAAAATGAAGTACAAATTAGGAACCGTGATGGGAGGGAGAAATTTAGTGCATGACTTTGGTGGTAGTAGGTTTGTTGGGTATTTCTTGGAGCCCCTGATTCTCAGGGGCAGATCCAGCCCTTTGGGCCTACCCTCAAATTTTAAAATAAAATTTCTAATATATAATCCCAAAAAAAATTACTATTAATATATATAACAAGCCCCTTCTAGATTTTTAAAAAATAAGAATTATTATACATATATTTAAGCCCATAAAATACTTAATATTAATATATATATTTCAAGCCCACATCATATTAAAAGTTTAAAACTCTCTCCACTTTTTTTTTTTTTTTCACGACTCTACTTGCTTTTTATGAGTTTATCTCTTAAATTCTTTACTTTCTCATTCTCTTTCTTATGTTATTTGTTCTCAAAACTTTTAAATACTGAAATTGTTGAAGTTTTCACCACTCAAGGTAGCTCAGTTTTCAGTTTTATTAGTTTTAGATATATGTGTATTGCTCATTTCAATTAGTTTATTTTAGGATTGAATCATGCTTATTTTTTTGGAGATTTTTTTATTCTAAATTGAGGGAAAAAGACTTGGATCTTGTGAGTTTAATTTGTATTTTGTATCTAAGAATGAACATGCTTTCTCAAATTAAAACCTTAACTGTATTTTAAAGAGCGTTATTTTTTAACCCTTTACCCACTATTTTACTACATTTTAAATATTACCGTTCAACTACTCAAAATTATTAAAAAAATTAAAGTTACTATCTACCTTTATACCAAGGAAATTCTCCCTTTTTTTTATTAATTCATATTAAAAGTCAATACAACGTTAACTTAATTTAAGTTTTGGTCCGATCAAGGTCATGAAAATTTATATTATAATCTTTAGAAGCCAAAAATAAAAAAATTAAAATTAAAAGAAGGTTTTGGTCAAAGTTTACTCAACACATTTACTCAAAATTTTTCTTCTCATAGATTTATTCAAGTAGAAAATTATTGTGCTATTACATTATTTTCTCTCAAGCTCTTGATATTGTATTATTTTCTTTACTTAAGGTTTAGTGATTTTTTTAAAGTTTTCACTAGTTGTCTGGCAAAAAATGGTGCAGCTGCGGAGGCACCCCAAGGCAAAAATCCTGAATCTACCACGGCTGATTATTATTGGGTTGTTTGCAAAGAGATCGATTTCAATAATGCTCAAAGGTATTAATTTTGCCTATTTTGTTTTTGAATGTTTGTTATGCTTATGATTTTATTGCTATTCTTAGATTAGAATTATAGCAATATGTCAAACTACTTCGTTGCGATGGAAATATGTGGGTTTATAAAACGCTCTCTAGTGTTAAAATTCACTCAATATTAGAAAGAATGCAAAGGTTACTTTGGAGATGGGAACTTTTGCTTTGATTTATAGGGTGATAGAAGAACAAAAGGAAAAACTAATTTACTTTCATAAATTTGTGCATGAGGAACTATATATAGCTTCCGCTGCTGTTTATTCAAGTTGGAGTCCTAGAGTTCCAGACATGGTGAAGTTTAGTTGCTGCCTAAGAGGAAGAAGTTCAATTATGATGGATTTTTTTGTAGGCAAATTTTTTAAGTTTAAAATATATTCTTTTCTTTATTGTGAAATTTTACAGTTTACGGATTATTTGTGTAAAATATAATGAGTGAAAGAAATAATTTATGCATTAAATTAGATAAATTCTGTGGACAGCAAATTGTTTTATGATTTTTTTAAGACATTCATTCCATGTAAATTTTCATGATCTTTCGACAATCCTAAGGCAATTAAGAACCATAAACACGTGCTTTTTAATGAAATTAGAGATTTTGCAGGTGTCCATATTGTATTTTATTTTTGTATTTTTCATTCAACAAATTTCTAGATGTTGCTCCATATGTCAAGGTTAACTTACAAATAAATCCACCCTAGACTTTATCTTAGTTATGGATGAAGTCAGAAGTAATCATATCTCTTTAACTCGATATCCTGACACAAATAATCAGACACTATAAAGTTTGTCAAAAGTAAGGGATAGAGTTTAAACTTATAGAAATTTCAAGACCTAAAGCACCATTTATATTATTAGCTTTTGCTCTTAATCTTTAAATGGAACTTGAATCAATGTGTGTGGATATATGTCTGTCACTAAAAGGATGTTTCTTCAAGTAATAGTATTTTTTGTTTCAGGAATCACAAATGATTCTAAGGATCCATGTGTTGATACTTTCCGTTCAACTACCTTACCCATGTTGAAGCGCTTTGGAGTTCCTTCTAAAGGATTGGGGCTGAAAATAGAGAGTCGTGGATCGCCACCTCATGGTGGGGGACAAGTTATTGTGACTATTCTAGTTATTGATAAGCTAACGGTGAGCCTTTGAATTTTAATCCAGTACACTGTAGAATGTTTTCCAAAATATTACAAGGTGTAACCTTGGTGCTTAGTGCATTGAAAACAGTAACAAAAAGATACGATAGAAGAGGGTAAAGGAAAGTGCATGGAGTTAAAAAAAGACTGACAAAAAAAGATAAGAATCTATGGGAGGCTATCTATTTTGTATATTTTTCTTATGCTTTTTCTTTGTGCAGGCGATTAATTGGCTTGATGAAGGAATGGTTAAAAGGATTAGAGTGGTGACCTACTCAACAGAGTGTCTTCTCAGTTTGAAAATACCATGATTCAAGCTGGTCCTCAAGTTGGAAAGTATGGTCTCATTTTTCTGTAGATATTATCTTTTTTCTTATATATCTATATATAATCATTACAATTTTGCGCTAAGTACAACTTATCTCATCAAGAGGATTGATTTGGTGGCAGGTCACCTGGTTATGGAATTTCACTGGTTGCAGAAACTACTTCTGGTTGCTTCATTTCTGTTGATACTGCAGTATCTTATGCACAAGTAGCAGCAGGTGAAATTGATAATGAAGAGGAGGAGGAGTGGATGCCGCCGGTGAATGTTGGTGAGGAAATTGTTTCATTTCTTCTTGAAGAGATTCAGAAAGGTGGAGTTGTAGACTTGACACACCAAGTTTGTGTTATAAATTACTCCCGTATCTTTACGTCTTTTGACCTTCCTCATTATTTTGATGAAATATTCTGAAGGATCTCTTTCCATTTCTGAGTTTTGCCTATTGATCAAAATTGAATGATTCGAGTTATAAGTTGAATTAGGAATATAGCACCGTAAGTCATCGTTTATGACTTTGGGCTTATTTTCAACTTCTTCCATCCCTCCAGTCCTGTGGTCTTTTGGTGGAAACCAGTTGGTTTATATGAGTTGCCTTTTTAAATCTAATTTATGTTTTTTCCCCTCAACCTTGATAACTAATTTTTTTTCCAAATTTTTGCTCCCTATCATTGCAAGAAGCAAGGCTAATGTGACCTAATCCCCCTTTTTTCTAATAACTTTTCAGCCTGTCTTGAATTATTTTTTATTATTGGGGGACTTCTCTTGAAGAATGTGACAGTAAGAACATAAAACTTCCTTTCCCTTGCTTGCTCATGATACAATGTGGAATAGCTTTATCCTCTCAAAATATTGGGAATAGCCATATTGCCAAACTATTAGGGTATGTTTGGTTCATTATTATGATACTTTTTAGAATAATATTTTGAAAAAAGTAAAATTAGGTGGCTATTACGATGTAGGATTTAAAAATTAACAAAAATACCCCCTATGTTTGTTTATTTATTAAACACCCCTATAATAAAATATTAAAAATTAACAAAAACACCCCCACCCACCCATTAAATACCGACAGTCCGCCACCACCATTCGAGGGTGGCCGGAGTCGCCGTATCAACGCACGACAGGCTAGATCTAGTCGGTCGTGCAACGATATGGCATTTTTTGACCAGTTTCATGCTCTCTAGCCCAAAAATGTCAGATCTACGGCTAGATTTGACCATTAATAGTTACATCTGGCCGCATTTGGTCATCAACAACAGCCATATCTTGGTCTTAATTAACGACTGACTATGGCCAAAGATGTGGCCATCAACGGCCAGATCTTGGCCACATCTTTGGCCATAGATTTGGCCTTTTTCGGCCAGATCCACTGTGGATCTAGCCGGAAAAGGCTAGATCAGTGTAATACCGGCCAAATTCAGCCAGTAGTGCGTCATTATACTAGATTCAGGCCAGCTTTCAGCGGGTCGGAATCTAGCAAATGTGGGTTGTTTTTGTCAATTTCTTAAAAAAAAATTTGGGGGTGTTTAGTTAAATTGAAAAATTTAGGGGGTTTAAAAAAATTGAATAATATAGAATAATATTTTAAGAATAAGAGAATAAATGTGTATTTTGGATAGAATAGGGAATAAAATACTAAAAAATTGTGTAACAAACGGGTCCTTGTCCTCTCAAAATATTGGGAATAGCCATATTCCCAAATTATCTGCCTTTGTAGTGGAAGTGCACCATATTTTCAAATGCAATACCGCTTCTTTTTTCATAAACTAAGTTCTTTCGTAAAAAAATGTACCTTAAAAACATGGTGTTCAGCTTGAGAATTACTATGGCTATTAGTATAAAAGGGGGTGCTTATACATATCTTCAGCAGTGTTTATTATTTGCAAAATAAAGCTGAAATATTATCTTAGCTAAGCCAGAATTTTATTACTTATGTGGTGCCTTCAACATCATAGCAATGTGGTATAATGTTTGCATTAATTTGTAGGATTTGCTCACATTTTAGCTTTGATTCCTATTATTGATACAAAGGTTTTAAAACCCCGGTCCGCCCCGGTAGGTTTAATCGGTCTAACTGAGACTTGGGGCCTTGGCTAGGCTAGGTTCTCAATTTCAATTGTTCACAATTTATCAAAGCAAACCCTAGATTTATGGACGGCAATCGGCGAGCATATGGTGGCGGGGTTGTTGGGGGTTTTAGAGAGGAAGTGTCGGTGAGTTGAAAGGTGACGATGAAGGTGATTTCCGGTGAGTGAAACGATCAGAAAAAACAAAAGTTGCGTGACCACAACAACAAATTGTTGTCGGCAATTGACGGGGCCAACAGGGGGAGGGTGAGATGAGATTTGGTCAGGAGGCTGAAGGAAGTATTTTCGCGGTGATCGGGAGTGTTGTTGACACCAGAAGTATGCCCTATTTGGCCTCGGTTGTTGACACCAGTAGTTGCATTTGGGGTGTGTTTGTTGGATTTTAAACCTGTAAGGACTGATGTGTAATTTTTTAGGGGTGTGTTTGCTGGATTTCAAACCTTTAGAAATGCTGGCATTACCAGTTTGACATCCCCAGTCAAACCGGCTCGACTGGTCAACCTGGGACCTAGCCACTTTGCCTAGTTTCCCTTGGGTCGAGTTTTTAAACAATGATTGGTACGAAGGAGGAGGAAAAAGGAGAAGACAGGAGGAAAAAGAAATGGATTGCTGTGTCTTAGTGATGTGTTCTGTTAGTGATATTGCTATTATATCAACTGACATTAATAGCTATTATGTTCTATTTGTAGGGTTTGTTATTTCTTCTCTGTGCATTGTGAGAACCAGATGTTTCGAAGGTTCATGTTGGAAAGCTATTGCCATATGGAATAGAAACACTTAGAGAGCGTTTGGGAGGAATGTTGTATTACTGAAAAGATAGATTACTAGGGAATCTTTAAAGAAATATGTTTGGTTGGTTGAAATAAATTGGTGAGTATATTATAATAATATGTTTGGTTGGAACAATAAATGAGTGGGTATATTATATAGATTACTAAATTACCCTCCTTTTTAAATAGTAATATAATATTATTTTATTTTATTATTTTTTAAACCATTTCTTTCAATCCCCTATATTTGAAATTTTGCTAAAACACCCCAACCATGTAAAACTTTAATTTGTAGCAAAATCACCCCCACCCCCCCAAGCCAACTTCAGCAGCCGCTGTAATGGCTCATCACCAGCCAGATCTGCTGGTCATGCGCCGATAAGACCTAATCCTGCCAGATCTGGCCGTGAATATGGCTGTTTCACAGCCAGATCTAGTGGTGAAACGGTGGCCATTTCATGGCTAGATCTATGGCGTTTCACGGCCACACATTTGGCTGTGAAACGACCAGATCTGGTCATTTTTGGTTATCGGCAAACGACCGGTAAGATCCTGCTAGTCTTGTGCCAATATGACAACTTTCGCCGACAGCTAGCAGTGGTGGCTAGCAGCCGGCGGTGGTCTTGGGTGGTTGGGGGTTTTTGTTAACTTTAAAATTTTTTTTGTGGCATGGGTGTTTTAGCTAAATTCTCAAATGTAGGGGATTTGGACTAGTTGTTATTTGGTAGACATATGAGGGCAAATGTGTCTGAAATGATAAAAGATTAAGGGAAAAATAGGGTCAAAATTAAGATTACCTTGGTAATCTTATATTAACACTCATTGGGAAGGTAATCTGATTACTTCTAATATTACCAGCAATAAATACTATTTGCAATAAAAGATTACGTAATATTTTATTATTTGACAACCAAATTAGGGAATCTTGAAAATTAAAAAAAAGATTAAATGATTAATCTTATATCACCCCGAACCAAACGCACGTAACCTTAGACACATCAGAGATTTTCTTGGTGTTACATTTGACATTGGGCCAGGTCCATCAACAGGGACAGTTATACTTAGATGTGTAGGATGCAGATATAAGAACCTAGCTAGAAAGTTTTTATGATTATTTCACATAGCAAATGTTATTGATTTTATAGAGCAGATGGTATGCTTCTTGTTGGGGAAAGTTATTTCCAACAGCATTAGATGCTTCAATTGGGGAGATTACGATACTTCTTATGCCCCCGTTGACTTGGAATTTTGATGTGATCATGTTGGCAGAGTAATGAAGATAAATTTTAGAATGATGGAGCTCCTAATATGATTGTTGTTCCAGTCCTACATTACTATTGAATTTTGAATCGATAAAATTGTACTATAGAATCATGTTCTGAGAAATTAACTTAACCATATTCTTTTATGGGCTGTTAAGTGTGTGACATGATAACTATTCTTGTTTATGAATTATCATTATTGTGAATTTTTTTTTTTTTAAAGTATGGTAATGGTATAAACCAACCTTGCCCTATGTTTTTCGCATGCTCGAATGGAACTTACGAAATATAATAAAATTAATTTGGATATATTTATTTTTTTTATAACGCAGACCTTGTTAATTGAAAGTAGCTAGAACCTAGAAGATAAAACAGCCCATAACTATCAGATACTGAAAAACCGAAGACGTTCGCACTATGTTCTCCATAATAAAATGCATCATCTTTGATTACCCGGGGAATAAAAAATGATTTCACCTGAAGAGATTTCTGGGGTTAAGAGGAACTCTATTTATTTATATGATAGAGATTTCTCTAAGTTGTGTTGTAAACTTCTACAAGCAGGATGATAATGGCGGATGGAGCTATGGCATTTCGAGTTATTCCCAGATTTTTTAGCCTCCACCCTCTTCGTTGAAGGTGAATTGATTCATCTTCAATGTCTTGGGCTACTTGTAAATGTCGATTGTCAGCTTCTTGTGTTTTATGTATATTGAGTTAATATTTATTATGTGATCTTTAAGTTTTTATTCTTAGTCTTGATTACTGTTTAAGTTGCTATATTTAGGGGTTTTTTTCGACCTGAAATCTTAGAAATAACTTAAGTATCTTATTGAGTAGTTATTGTATTGTTAAAATTTATAATATGATGAGTTGATATATATATTTATCTGGTTACTTTTCTTCTGTTTATTTTAATACAAAATACTTAAAAATAGAGGAATTTCTTTTATATTTAGGAAAATGTTATACCCACAACCTCTTTTCACAAATTTCCTCTCACAACCCTGACATGACAGTTTGAAATTGATTAGCTCGTAATAGTCTTACCTGGGTCCCACTTGATAAATTGCGGCTAATCAATTACGAACTATCACGTCGGAGTTATGAAAGAAAGTTTGTGAGAAGAGGTTGCGGGTGTAACATTACTTTTTATATTATTATAACTATAGAAGATTTTGTAATTTAATTATAGCTAACGGAACAATGTGCTGAATTTAATGTTAAACTTTTTATGCCAGTGGCATCTGAAATCATCATCAAACTAGATTCCTTGGTGATTTATTTGAATAATTATGAGATTCAATTAACAATTAGTTGATTCATCCTCAGTAGTTTAAAGACTGGAGACCAACTTCCTGCTGATGGATTGTTCCTAAATGGGCATTCTTTACAATTGCAGCAATCAAGCATGGCACGCGAGTGGGAATGTGGATGTAAACAGTCAACATCCATTTCTGTTTTCTGGCTCCAAGGTGGTTGATGGGCATGCTCGTATGATCGCGACATGCCGACATCAGTTGGGATGACCATGACATGAGGCCAAAGGATGAGCCAAATGAGTCGAGAGTAGGATGTGCAGACACCTTTAATTGTTCGAGTAGAAAGAATAATCTCATCTGTCGATGTCGTGGGAGTTGCAATTGTTATTTTACTTCTTTTAATGTTCTGGTTACGTTTCTTTACTGGACATGCAGCAAGCAACGATGGAAACTTTCCATATGTTGATCGCGATTCAAAGTCTATAATGCACTGGCTGCTATGTTGAATTTAATTATCCCAGATGGTCTTCCTTTGGCGGTAACAGTTCCTATTGCTTATTCGATGAAGAGAATGACTGCTTATCATGCTATGGCGAGAAAGCTATCTGCCTGCGAGAGAATGAGTTGTGTGACCATCATCTGTACTGATAAAACAGGAACTCTGAATGTCATGAAGTTTTGGCTTGGCCAAGACTTATGACAGAGGATTCAAGGTCCTTAATTTTTCTGCGGGTTATTTAATTGATCCAACAAGGGGTTGCTCTGAATACAATTAAGTTTCCAGGTAGTCTGATTGAAAAAGCAATTTCTTCCTGGGGTGCCCAAGAATTGCTCATAGATATGGAGGAAACAAAGCAGAGTTGCATCATTCTCCACATTGAGGCCTCCTATTCACAGCAGATATGTTGTGGGGTTTTGATGAGGAAGAAGGCAGACAACTCCATCCGCGTTTACTGGAAAGGAGCAGCAGAGATTATTCTAGCAATGCTAGGGGTATTCAATGCATTGCTTTCGCGCATAAACAAGTTCCAGAATAAGAGCATGAAGATGTAGAAGATCTGGAAAAACTAAATCAAGATAATCTGAGCCTATTAGGACTGCTGGGTATTTAGGACCCGTGTCATCCAGGAATAAAGAAAGCTGTAGAAGAATGCCAAAATGCTGGAGTGAACATTACAATATCTTCACTGCAAAAGCTGTAGCCACTGAATGCGGAATTCTCAAACCAAACCTGCAGGAAAAAAAGTCCACCGGAGCAGTGGTAGAAGCGGACGAATTTAGAAACTACACACTGGAGAAAGTTGACACGATTTGTCTGATGGCAAGATCCTCTCCATCTGATAAACTGCTCAAGGTACAGTTCATAAAACAGAGGTCATGTGGTTGCCGTCACTCGGAATGAAACAGAAGATATACCAGCTCTGAAGGAAGCAGATATAGGACTATCCATGGGAATTCAAGGGACTGAAGTGGCGAAGCAGAGCTCGGATATTGTCATCATGGATGATAATTTTGCTTCTATCGCCAAGGTTCTGAGATGGGGAAGATGTGTCTATACCAACATCAAGAAATGCATTTCAATTCCAGCTTACAGTAAATGTTGTTGCTCTTCTGGTCAACTTTTTGCCAGCAGTTTTGGTCGGGAAAACCCCTTTTACAGCCATCCAATTGTTGTGGGTAAGCTTGATCGTGAACACATTAGGTGCTCTAGCTCTTGTTACCGAGCAGCCAACCACTGAGTTCATGGAGAAACCACCTGTGAATTAACCCAGAAACTGATCACAAATGTGATGTTGAGGAATCTTCTTGCTCAAGCTTTTTACTGGATACTCCTCATAATCTTACAAATCTATGGTAAATCAATGTTTAAATATACATATGAACGTGAATGACACTTTGGTATTCAATATATTTGTGCTTTGCAAGTCTTTAATCTATTCAACGCAAGGAAGCAGGATAAAGAAGAAGTTCTTTGAGGGAATCCACAAGAAAAAGTTTTTGGGGTCTTTGGGATTACCATTTTTCTTCAAATATGACTAGAATACCTGAAGAGGTTTGGAGATGGAGAGAGGCTGGACTGCGGCCAATGGGATCCTGCATTGGAACTGCAGTTGCCTTTTGCCAATTGGTTGAGTATCAAATGCATACCTGTCCCATAAAAATCAATTTGGGATGAAAATATACAAATTAAAATGTACAGCACCACTCTTTTCAGAACTCTCCAGTGGAAGAAACACTGCTGTAAAGTACTGTAAATTACATCAATTTAATCTTTTAATTTATTTATGTGCAAAGATGTTGCATTTCGTTATAGAGAACATGGTCCGAACGCAGTAATGCGATAGCCAGCGGCTGTTTCATCTTTTAGCTACTTTCAAGTTCAAATAACAAGGTCTGCAGTCTGCATTATCTATTAAAAAAAATAAAGATATCCACATTAGTTTCATTATATTTCGTAAGTTTCAAGCATGCGAAAAAGAGGGCACTAGGTTGGCTTATGCCATACAAAAAAAATCACAATAAAGATAATTCATAAACAAGAATAGTTATCATGTCACACACTTAACAGCCCATAAAAGAATTTGGCTAAGTTAATTTTATCAAAACATGATTCTATAGTACAATTTTATCGAATCAAAATTTGATAGCAACGAAGGACCGGACCACCAATCATATTAGGAGCTCCATCATTCTAAAATTTATATTCATTACACTGTCGACATGATCACATCAAAATTTCAAGTCAACAGGGCATAAGAAGCATCATAATCTCACCAATTGAAACATCTAAGGCTGTTGGAAATAACTTTCCAAAGCAAGAAGCATGTCATCTGCTCTATAAAATCAATAACATCTGCTGCTATGTGAAATAATCATGAAACCTTTCTAGCAAGGTTCTTATATCCACATCCCACACATCTAAGTATAACTGTCCCTGTTGATGGATCTGGTCTAATGTCAAATGTAACACCAAGAAAATCTCTGATGCTTCTGAGTGTTTCTATTCCATATGGCGACAGCTTTCCAACACGAACCTTCGAAACATCTGGTTCACACAATGCACAGAGAAGAAATAACAAACCCTACAAACAGAACATAACAGCTATTAATGTCAGGTGATATAAGCGAAATATAAATAACGGAACACATCACTGAGACACAAAACTTCATTTCTTTTTCCTCCTGTTTTCTCTTTTTTCCCTCTAGTTTGTATCAATAATAGGAATCAAAGCTAAAATGTGAGCAAATCCCACAAATTAATGCAAGCCTTATACCACATTGCTATGATGTTGAAGGCACCACAAAAGTATTAAGATGCTGGCTTAACTAAGATATTTCAGCTTTATTTTGCATATAATAAACACTGCTGAAGATATATATAAGAACCCCACTTTATACTAATAGCCATAGTAATTGTCAAGCGGAACACAATGTTTTTAAGGTATATATTTTTATGAAAGAACTCAGATTATGAAAAAAGAAGCGGAGGGAAAAACCTTTGTATTGCATCCGAAAATAGGGTGCACTTCTACTATAAAGGTAGATAGTTAGGCAATATGGCTGTTCCCAATACTTTGAGAGGATAATAGTTTAGCACTATGCCTATTCCCCATATTTTGAGAAGATAAAGCTATTCCACATTATCTAATGAGAAAGCAAGGGAAAGGAAGGTTTATGTTCTTACTATCGCATTCTTCAAGAGAAGTCCTCAAAATAAAAATAATTCAAGACAGGCTGAAAAGTTATTAGAAAAAGAAGAGGGGGATTACATCACATTAGCCTTGCTTCTTATAGAGCCAAAACTTGGAAGAAAAAAAACCAACTAGTTATCAAGGTTGAGGGGAGACATCATAAATTAGATTTAAAACGGCATGCTATATAAACAAAATGGTTTCCATCAAAAGACCACAGGACTGGAGGGATGGAAGAAGTTGAGTATAAGCCCAAAGTCATAAATGATGACTTAAGGTGCTAAATTCCTAACTCAACTTATAATTCGAATCATTCGATTCCGATCAATAGGCAAAACCCAGAAATGGAAGAGATCCTTCAGAATATTTCATCAAAATAACGAGGAAAGTCAAAAGAAGTAGAGATACGGGAGTAATTTATAACACAAACCTGGTGTGTTGAGTCCACAACCCCACCTTTCTGAATCTCTTCAAGAAGTAATGAAGCAATTTCCTCACCAACATTCTCCGGCGGCGTCAACTCCTCCTTCTCATCATTATCAATTTCACCTGCTTCTCCTTGTGCATGAGATACTGCAGTATCAGCAGAAATGAAGCAACCAGAAGTAGTTTCTGCAACCAGTGAAATTCCATAACCAGGTGACCTGCCACCAAATCGCTCCTCTTGATGAGATAAGTTGTACTTAAAAATTGAAATGATTATATCAAGATATATAAGAAGATAATATCTACGGCAAAATGAGACCATACTTTCCAGCATGAGGACCAGCTTTATGATCAGTAAAGATGTGAACATCTGGAAGCAGACGATTGAAGATTCCACGAGCAGCATGAATCATGGTATTTTCAAACTGAGAAGACACTCTGGTCGAGTAGGTGACCCCTCTAATCCTTTTAACCATTCCTTCATCAAGCCAATTAACTGCCTGTACAAAGAAAAAGCATAAGAAAAATATACAAAATAGATAGCCTCCCATAGATTCTTATCTTTGCTTGTCAGTCTTTTTTTAATTTCATGCACTTTCCTTTACCCTCTTCTATCTTATCTTTTGCTGTTACTGTTTTCAATGCACTAAGCACCAAGGTTACACCTTGTAATCTTATGGAAAACATTCTACAGTGTACTACATTAAAATTCAACAGCTCACCGTTAACTTATCAATAACTGGAATAGTCACAAAAACTTGTCCCCCGCCATGAGGTGGAGATCCACGACTCTCTATTTTCAGCCCCAATCCTTCAGAAGGAACTCCAAAGCGCTTCAACATGGGTAAGGTAGTTGAACGGAAAGTATCAACACATGGGTCCTTAAAATCATTCGTGATTCCTGAAACAAAAAATAATATTACTTGCAGAAACACCATTTCAGTGACAAATACCACTCAACATGTGATTTACAGCACGAGACATATATCCACACACATTGATTCAAGTTCCAGGTAAAGATTACGAGTAGAAGGTAAAATATAAATGGTGCTTTAGGTCTTGAAATTTCTATAAGTTTAAACTCTATCCCTTACTTTTTGACAAACTTTATAGTGTCTGATTATCTGTGTCAGAATATCAAGTTAAAGAGATATGATTACTGCATCCATAACTAAGATAAAGTCTAGGGTGGATGTATTTGTAAGTTAACCTTGACATATGAAGCAACATCTAGAAATTTGTTCAATGAAAAATACAAAAATAAAATACACTATAGGCACCTGCACAATCTCTAATTTCATTAAAGAGCATGTGTTTATAGCTCTTAAACGCCTTGGGGTTGTTGAAAGATCATAACAATTTACATGGAATGAATGTCTTAAAAAATCATGGAACAATTTGCTGTCCACACTAATTTAATGCACAACCTATCTCTTTCACTCATTATATTTTAGACAAATAATCCTTAAATTTTAAAATTTCACAACAAAGAAAAGAATAGAGTTTAAACTTAAAAAAATTGCCTACAAAAAAAATCCATAATTGAACTTCTTCCTCTTACGCAGCAACTAAACTTCACTTTGGAACTCTAGGATTCCAGTTTGAGTAAACAGCAGGGGAAGCTATATATAGTTCCTCATACACAAATATATGGAAGTAAATTAATTTTTCCTTTTGTTCTTCTACCACCCTATAAATCAAAGCAAAAGTTCCCATCTCCAAAGTAACCTTTGCATTCTTTCTAATATAGAGTGAATTTTAACACTATAGAGGGCCTTTCATAAACCCACATATTTCTATCACAACAAAGTAGTTTGACATGTTGCTATAAATCTAATCTAAGAATAGCAATTAAATCAAAAGCATAACAAACATTCAAAAACAAAATAGGAAAAACGAATACCTTTGAGCATTATTGAAATCGGTTTCTTCGCAAACAACCCAATTACAATCAGGGGCTCCAAGAAATACCCAATAGACCTACTAACACCACAGTCATGCACTAAATTTCTACCTCCCATCACTGTTCCCGGTTTGTACTTCATTTTTGAACCTGCCCATAAGCATTCAATCATATCAAACCGCTTCCATAATACCCAAAAAAAAATAAAAAACCAACAAACCTCTCAGTGCAAATTAATAATTACCCGTTTCATTGATTTCAACAACACAATCATCGCAGACTTTCTCGAGGAGGCGGAGGAGGGAGACCTCGTGAGGGCGGAGGCCAGGCCACGTCTCCTCGGAACGGATGTCCTCTATAAGAACGGGAGTATTGGCGAGCGTAGCCAATACCAGTCTCTGTCTGAAGCTCTGGCTACCCTTTAGCCTCTTGTACGTTGTCTTCCCCATTCTCACTCAAAAAAGGCAGATATGTAGTGTATTGTATTACACTCCGAAATTCAATTAAAAGTTATACCTTCACATAATAAGTCGAAATTACTTCAGAACTACATTAACAATTACAAAAATCAATAATCCAAACTTATGAATATTCAGTTGAACTCCAACGATTCGCATAACCCTAAAATTTGACTACAAGGTAATATGATCTGTGCTACTTAATTCTTAAATCACGAGTAACAAGCAGTTCATGTCATTAATTTTTTTCAGTACCCCTTATTGTTTTTTTTCTTTCCTCAAGTTTCTACGCAGCCAAACGATGATAACAGCTAATTGAAACTGAAAATCGAATTAAAAAAGATTATAGAGACTTACCTGTGCTTAGTATTGGGGATCCGAGACCGTTTGTCCACGTGGTGGTTAGTATTGGGGATCACGCAACCGGCGATTCGGCGTCTGCCGAGGCGTGGCGGCGTCGACCGTGGTTAGGGTTAGGGTTTGGTAATGAAATTGAATTTTTGTAATGAAACTGTAATGTCGGCTCTTGCTAAATGGGTCTTGACTAATTTTGTTTTCTTTTGTTTTTTGTTTTTTGTTTTTTGTTTTTTTTTTTTTTGGATTAAATAAATTATTTTAATATTAATTAATGTTTAACTGCTGATGTAATAATAATTAATTAATTTATACCAGCCAAAGTTGAAGAACTGAAGAGCAGGTTTCTCTTGAAACACACATGTCCCATCCAGGCTTGCAATCGAATCGAACACGAACTAACAGTCCCGTTTGAAACTCGTTCAATAAGCATGTTCAATTGTTCGATTTTGTGTTCGAACTCAAACGAACACAAGATGACTGTTCGTGTTCGTTCGATTAACAAAATGTCAGTTCATGTTCGTTCGACTAATTCTGCTGAATAACTCGTTCGATAACTTGTAAATACCTGTTCGAATAAAAAATATACACCAACTCGTTCGAATAACTGTTTACATATATATTTTGCATCAACACCTATAAATTCATAATGGTATGAGAGTTTATTGTAATATATGATCAACAAAAATGTGTGATTAATTTAGGTTTAATTAAGCTATTATGTTATTAAATTTGTTATGCTATATATCACTTGATTATACAATATATTATTTTCATAAATTTGTTATATTATATTTAATTAAGCTATTATATTATTAAATTTGTCATGTTATATATCATTTAATTATACAATGTGTTATATTCATCAATTTACCATATTTTATTTAACTAAACTATAATATTATTAAATTTGTTATGCTATACATTACTTGATTATACAATATGTTATGTTCATCAATTTACCACACCATATTTATTATTTATTAATTAAAATGTTATCTTATAATATTTAATTATTGATTACATTTGAAAAAATACGAAACAATTATGTCATTGGATTTATTATATTATATATCACTTGATTATACAATCTATTATGTTATTAAATTTGTTATAATAATTTATTACTTTTTAATTAAAATGTTATATACTTATATATTTAATTATTGATGACATTCGGAAAAAAAAATCCAAACATATTATATATATAAGAAAAACAAAAGTATCATAATATTTTATTATTGATTACCATTAAAAAAAATTCATCCAAACTAAACCAAATATAATATAAAAAAGGAAAATATATATATATATAAATTATAATAATGCATATCATGTTTTTCGAACATAAACGAACGAACAATCGAACAGATTGTTCGCGAACGAATAGATTAGTCGAACGTATAATATTCATGTATATAATCGAACGAACAACCTATGTTCGAACTCGATCGAACATATTATCGAACGAACATTGAACTGTTCGCGAACAGTATCGAACAATTATCGAACGAACATCGAGTTGTTTACGAACTGTTCGGTTCGTTTACAGCCCTAGCCCCATCTCATTCTTCCCAGTTAGTCTTTGAGTTAAAAACCTTCTCTTCCAACTTTATCCAAGTACTTAACGACCCGCACTTGGCTGGTGGCTACTACTATATAGGGGTCGTGATAATTCTGATGGTTGTGAATTTATTTCTCATTTTGAATTGATTTAAGCCACTCGGGTGAATGCTAGCCTTTACATGCAATTAGAGTCAGTGATAGACCGTACCATACCTAAAAATTTAAGGCATGTTATGTCATAAGCCGTGTCGTGCTAAAACTAGTAGAAATTTGTGTCTTATCTTGGTGTGTTGACTTGCCAAATCTAAAGGCCCAGGACACGACCCGCTATATAGCATGTTGTGTAGTGGACCTAGCACGCGAGCCGACCTATAAATTTTTTTTAATATTTATAAATTATGGTAATTTTTATATATTATTATTAATTATTATAAAATATTTTTATATGTTATATTTAGTGATATTTTGTATTTGTATTAATTAAAAAAAAATTATAACTACTATGAAATATAATAAAATAATGAGACATTGAAATATTAATTGAATTTCAACACTTTTTATTACTTATAAGTTTTGGTTATAAATTACAAATATAAACATAGATATTATGATTAAGAATTAACTTTAACATTTACTTGTACAATACAACTATCTCAATTTTGATTTTAATTTAAAAATATTCAAAATAAATTATTGATGAAAAAAATATCATTCATCTTCATTTTCATAAAATGGCCGAAAACGAGGTGGCGATGCTTGCTAACGTACACTGCATTTTGCTAACATGTGCCTGCAATGATAACTGATTATTTTAAAATTTTTATTTTTATTTCAAATTTAATACAGTGTAAATGATTATTTTACTTTTTGACCGTTACATTATATAATTTTCTATTAATTTAAAGGTGGGAATTGAAATAAATGAAACTAGGGGTGAAAATTGTATTTTCGCTAATCTTTGGGTGGGAACTGGGAACATGTCGTATACTCACTGATCTTATCGAGATAGTACCGAATGTGTATTTACGAAGAGTAATGCTAAAGTTACCGACGGGTGTGCACCGAATTTGTGTACCGAATGACGTGGTAAAATCTTGACCGTTGATTCATTATAAGTTAATATTAATCAACAGTCAGGATTTTATCACGTTATTCGGTGCACAATTTCAGTATACACTTTTCGGTAACTCTATCATTTTCCATTTACAAAAGAGCGGCAGCCCTTCACATTTACAAAGCCCTTACTTCCATTCTATTTGAATTAAACTAAAAATTATAATAAAAAGACAAGACTATCCAATTTTACAAGAATAATGTTATTTTTTTCCTTGGTTATCAGCTTTCACCCAAGTTTTAACCTTTCTTTTGTTTCTTAGTTATCGGCTTTCACCAAGATTTATTTGTCATAATCTAATCAGGAGAGAAGTGAAAAGGATATAACAAGTCAATTTCCTCATTCAAAATCTAGATTATTTCTTTGAAAAATTGTAGGCATTTCGTTAAAGGTGAATTGAATAGGCCTTTGATCTATAAGTTAAGTTTGTGAAATTCATTAAACTGTTGATGCAATGAATCAATTACTTCATTCTAATGGTGAGTTTGGTTCAGAGAATATTGGATTAATAGGAATGTTAGATTATTGGAATCTTATATTAGCTTAAAGATTACTGGAAATCTTTAGAAAAATGTGTTTAATTAGTTGGTGGGTATGTTATATTAATATATTTGGTTAGAGGGAATAAATCGATGGGTATGTTATTTAAATTACTAAATTACCCTCTTTTTAAATATTAATATAATATTATTTTTATTATTAATTTTTGAATAATTGTTTAACCCCCAATATTTCAAATTTAGCTAAAACACCCCCATTTATATAAAACTTTAATTTATGACAAAATCACCCTCACCCTTGCCGCCACCGGCTGCCACCGCAAACCACTGCCGGAAGTCTCCGTGAGTAGCTTACCGTGACCACGAGGCTCCGATATGGCCGTTTTCAGCCATCAATATGGCCAGAAACGGCCATATTGAAGCCTCCCGAAGCGTGTCAGAGACTCTCGGTCATTCTTAGGGACTCGACGACCCCCCCCCAGGTGGCGGTCCAGTGGTGGTTGGCCTGCTGTCGGCGGTGGTGGCTGGGTGGCGGTGGTGGTGGTGGTTTGTATTTTGTTGTAAATATGAGGGCATTATTATCCATAAACTTAATTAAACAAAGGTAAAATTGAAATGATATATTAATGTAAATTGATTTTAAAATAAGGGTATTATTATTCAAAATTTTTATTAATAAGGGATAGAATTGTAACAAAAATAAGATTACTTTAGTAACTTATAATATCTAAGAAAATAGAGGTAATCAGATTACCTCCAATATTACTAATAGTAACAACTATTGGTAATGCAAGATTACTAGAATCTTATATTACTTGATTATCAGATAATCAAGTAATATAAGATGACATAATCCCAATAATCTTATATTTACCTCCAATCAAACGCCCCCTAAGATATATATATATATATATATATAAGGTTTTAATGGAAACTATTTTTGCACTAATCATGAAATTATTGAAATAATAAAGTTAAGTTTAAAATAATACTTTTGATGAAAGAATCGTGTATTTTAAATCTTTGATGCTCGGTAAGAGGGTGATATTATAGGAGTTGTCAATCTCACAAAAAGATGTTTGAAGTAGCAATTGAATGATCTGGGATTAAACATTAAGTGGACCTTCAACTATGCAACAAAGTCACGAAGAGATTGACTTGGTTGATGGTAATGTACCAAATCAGTTTGAAATTGGTTCATCAATCAATTGATCTCTTTCTGCTAGTAACAGTTTTCAAGAAATGTCAGCCCTCCTTTGTTTTCAAAAACTTCATGAAAGAGAGAAGTGTTTAAGTTATGAATACGATGAATTCTGTTTCGTGAATAAAATTGTGAGACTTATTCAATGCAGTACATTAATCTACTTGTGTCAATGAAACTTCACTCATTTCTACTTTTTGCTGTTCATGAGAAATTCACAAGCAGTTAGATCTAACCCTTTTGAAGGTACGCCTCAGATTTAAAAAAAAAAAAAAGAAAAAAAATTACAAATACATACGCCCACCAAAAATTGTTATTAATATATATACTCAAACTTACTCTTATATTTTTAAAAAATGAAAACTATTTTACATATATCCAGACTCACAAAAAACTTGTTATTCTAAGCCCACATTATATTAAAAGTTTAAAACTCTTTCTACCCTTCTTCTCCACGGCTCTACCTGCTTTTTATGATTTTATCCTCAAAATTCTTTACTTTCTCATTCTCTCTTTCTCATACTATTCATTCTTAAAACTTTTGAAGACTGAAATTGTTGAAGCTTTTCACTGCTCAAGGTGCCACAATTAGCTTCATTTTCTATTTTATCAGTTTTAGGTATGTGTATTGCTCATTTCAATTTAGTTTATTTTAGGGTTGAATAATGCTTTTTTTTTTTTTTGAGATTTTTTATTCTAATTTGAGGGAAAAAAATATTGATCTTATGAGTTTATTTTGTGTCTAAGAATGTTCATGCTTTTCCAAACTAAAACCTTAACTATATTTTAAAGTTAATTATTTTTCACCCTTCACCCACCACTTTCCTATATTTCAAATGTTAGCATTCAACTGCTCAAAATTATTAAAGAAATTTGAGTTATTATCTATGTTTATACCAAGAAAATTCTCTATTTTTTTTATTAATTCATATTAAAAGTCAACACAATGTCAACTTAATTTAAGTTTTGATTGACTTTAGATTAGGCTAGGTCTGATCAAGGCCATGAAATTTATATTATAATCTTTAGAAGCCAAAAATAAAAAATAAAAGAAGGTTTTGCTCAAGGTTTACTCAAAATTTTACTTCTCAAAGATTTATTCAAGTAGGAAAGTATTGTTTTATTGCATTCTTTTCTTTCAAATTCTTGATATTGTATTATTTTCTTTACTCAAGGTTTGGTGATTTTTTAAAGTTTTCACTAGTTGTTTGACAAACAATGGCAGAGCTCAGAGGCCCCCACGGTAAAAATCCTGGGTCCGCCACTATTCGCAAGTTTAGTGTTTCATTTCATCACATTCTTTTGCTCCAATATTATTGATCAAGGCAAGTTTATCTAAAGCCAATCATCTTCTTTTTACTATAATTGCATAAGTCGGATCTAGTTTAATCAATTATGAAGCAAATTAATTTTGGTGTTCTAGTCGTCAAATAAAATTAGATTCTCCTTAACCAAGTTCACAAAGAACTTGATCTTATAGACATATATATTAATGATAATATGTCATTAAAAAAAAAAAAAATAATATATATATAGGGGTGTTCGGTTCCAGGTACCCTGCATTTTTTGAAGGAACCGAAATCGACGGTTCCTTGAAATTTGAAACCGAAATTGGAACCAATCCTGCCTTCAGGTACCCTGGCCTCGGAATCGTTTTACGGTTCGGTTCAGTTAGGGTACCCTATAAAATTTATTACCCCCCAAAAGTTTTTAAAATGGTAAAAAAACCCTTAAAAACTTACAAATACCCCCCCACCTGGCACTTGTTAACAAAAATAAAATTACAAATTATAAATTAAAAATTGAAAATTACAAACTCCATTACTTTGTAAAGGTAGATTCTCAAAAGTCAAACCAACTTATTTTAAATGTTACGAAATATAAATACAAATGTATTCACCTTACTTTTTCTACAAAAGTTTTTATCAACCCCCTTACTCTTTAATTTTATTTTATATTAGTCTCGGTTCCCGGTTCCAGTTCCGGTTCCTAACTATAGGAACTGGAACCAAAGGGCCTCAGCGATATGATTCCAAAAATTTGGAACAAGAATCAAACCCTGGGTACCCGTCGGTTCCGGTTCCAATTGGTTCTTTTGAACACCCCTATATATATATATATATATATATATATATATATATATATATATATATATAATCTTTTTAATTAACCACGTGTTAGGGCCAAAAAATGTCCCCGATCCTGACAAGCCCTTTGACAAAGCTCAAAGTCACAGCCCAATTCTGGTTGGGTGCACTACAGAGTTCACAAATTTGGTTCGCTCATCATGCCTATCATGTTGCTCACTACTTGAGCCCAATCAATAGAGATCTCGATTCGTTTTGGCCTCATCATTAGTTTATCTGGGCCTAGGCCCATTAATCCAAGATCACCTACTGGACCTAGGGTTTTCATGGACCCTAAGGTCGCCTGCTTCCTAGTTCGGTACTATCCAGATTCTACCGAAGAGATCCATCACTATCCTAATTCATCTAAGATTCGTATCTAAGACAAAATAAGACTCCCTCTCTTACCAAGGTAAGGGAATCAAAGGTTTTCCTATTTACTAAACCTCAACCACCAAGGACTTATAGTCCTACTAGGACTCGAAGATCCTATAACTGTTATTTAAACAGAGGCTAGCCCTCTCACAATTCATTTAACATTACAGTTTCTAACCCCATAGTTTTCACCCACGAGAGCTCTATATCACTGTTGTAGTTCTAGTCTCTCACTAATTTTCTAGTGACCTTTTCTTTCCCTAACCCTTACTAAATTAGCCTTCACTCAGCCTTGCTGACTTGAGCGTCAGAGTGCCTACGACAAACACCACTCTGGTGTTTTCTGTTTGCTTCACACCTATTTCTTTGTGAGTGTAGGTATATCGGGTTGCTAGTGGCCTCAACCTCATAGGATCAGACCCTATTTCTATAACCGTAGATTTTATTATCTACACCACCCATCACAAGATTCACAAGTTCATACGGGCTTACACCTTCAGTCAGCTCATACCGAATCAATAGCTCGTAGGCTTACACCTTCAGTCAGCTCACACCGACTCAGCAGCCCATAGGTTTATACCTTCAGTTGGCTAAAATTGACTCAACAATTCATATAGGCTTACACATTCGATCGGCTCAGGTCGATTCAACAATTCAAAAGCTTACACCTCCAGTCGGCTCATATCGACTCGATCCTCCGAAATCACCTTCAAATGGCACCACCTACTCAACTACTTGGTTTTGAATACATCACGAATGCAATTAGTCGGCTCAGAACTCTACTACACTGACTCGGCTAAAATGGTTCAAACTACATTTACAAGGCATCATAAAGGAAAGAGGGCCCAACACCCACACATCCATGAACAATCAATTCAATCATCCATGCAGAAAGGACCAAAAATGGAAACGGGTGTTGAAATATAAAAAGCCTCAAACAGCTAAGTATCAGATACAAAAAGGCACATATGCCATGAAAAAAGGCAACTCAGGCCCCAAAAATACAAATGAAAAATAAATATAAGTCTAAGAGGCATCATGCCCCATATCATCAGTACGAGTCGTCTCACCCATATATGACTTGGTCACCCTATCACTTACCCCGACAGTTGCCTGGTCACCACCATCACCTGTAATCGACCGTACCGGCTGACTAGCGAGGTCAAGTATCTACTCATCGACCTGCTCTTCCGTGTAGTCTACTCGACCAACGGCCTCCTCCTCCTCCATCTCCCGTAAGAGCTGGATGTCCTCATCTAGATTCCAGTGGCAGTATTCCCAGCCTTGTAATCTAGCATCAGCTCTCCTCTGGCCCTAATGATGGCATCATCAGCAATGGTGAGGCATTGCTCCCTCAACTACTCAATCTTCGTGTTCTTCTCAGCTAGCTCCTTCTTTAGTTGCTTTAGTTCAACCTTGACTTCCTTTACTCGCTGTTGGCTCTCCCACTTGGCCTTCTGGGCTGCAGTCTCTCTATGTCATAAATTGGTGTTGGACTTAGAAATCTCTTGTATTTTCTTCTCCTACGCCATGACGAACTTCTTGAAGTGTAGGCTACTTATGAAAGCCTAAATAAAATCATTCAGTTGGTATTAAGTCACAATGGATACAGTAATATAAAAGCCCGGTTCATACCTAGAAGGCGCGGGAAACGCCCCAGTCGATAGCAACAATTGCACCCATTTGACTCAGTCGACTGTCGTCTGCTGGAAACAGGAGCGAATCGGCCAACTTGCTCATGGAAGCTGCATCTGAGTAAGTCGATGTGGTGGCTGGGATACTAAAAGTCAGCATCTCGCTCTTGGATGATCCGACCTCGATCACAGCTAGCTGTCTAAGCAGAGTCACAACCACATCCTCTACCCTCCTCTCCTCCCTAGTTGAAGAGTCCCTTTTTCTCTTTTCACGACGTCTCACGATGAACTCACTCGTGCTCGAAATGGTTAACTTCATCGTAAGTCTCCTGCAATCGTAAATTCCTCAACTGTTAGGGGGTTCAGGCTCAACTTACTAAACAAAATATGATTGCAATAGCGAATGCACAACATACTCAAAGTCTGCTTCAACGAAGGGAATGAGATACCTCGCGGAATCGCCCCAACTCCAGCCCACAAGTGACTCACCCTCAAATCAGCATCCTCCAACACTACTCGCCAATCTCTCTGCTTTTTGGGAATGGCAAGAACCTTTCTAGTCTACACGTCCAAGTTGTCCCCACTCTGTCTGGCTCAATTGAAGTCAGGATCTACAAAGGAGAAACAAAATAAGACTTTAGTACTCAAAGCGCAAGTCAAGAATTAAGTTTCTCACCAATCGTTTGCCAAGTGTACGAGATCTCACCCTGGCCTCTCTCTCTAAAGACCGACTCACCCCTCAAGAAGAAAAAACGCTCCTTTTAGTTTTTGTCACTCGATGGAAGGTCGGTCACAAGATGAGTCTAGTCCTGCCTGAGAGTGATCATGTATCTT